>OMPJ01045972.1:0-14239 GCA_900312935.1 Carapus acus | reverse complement strand
GGAGACAGAGAAAAAGTTGTTTTTTGTTTGTGACACTCAAATAAAGTTACGTTCATATCAGATTCAGTCTTCAGTGTTAATTTACCATTCCGGGCAACTGTTGCAAATCTGCAACATCCCAGAATTCATTGCATGTGAAGGTTTCTCTCAAAAAAAAGTCTGAATTGTATATTACTACCCCATATGATCATTTTCTCAAAATATCAGATTTTTCCTACAACTAAAACTTAATTTGAGCCTGAGAGGGTTAAGGCCACTAATGCTCTCAAACATGCTCCACCACTGAAGAGTTTGATGTCTGATTGTTGCCGGTGAATTTCCTGATACTTGGGAGGAGTTTGTTTGCTTAATCATCATCATTTTAAAAGAAAATCAAAATTTATCTTTTGCCAAAATGCCTTCTTCAATTCTGAGTCGGTCTCTGGGATTATATTTCCAGTTGTGCTGAGCTGTGCATCATGATGATGATAATGATGAGTTTGTCTCTCAACTAAATGTCGCAAAAATCTGAAATCATAAGATAGCGGGAGACTTTGTATCTTAATAAGCTTGGCAACTGTTGGCGATTGGAATGCATAAACACATACACACACACATACTGACACACCACCTGACATGTTTTCCTGTGTACGTTTGTCCCGGTGTGAGGTGTAGATCATCCTTGGTCTGACAACGTGAGCCAGTTGGAGGTGAGGCCTGACCTTTATTAGGCTGCTGCACATATTCAGACTTGGACATGTTTTGGAGTATTTGCAGCTTGCGCTCCAACTTTTTTTTTTTTTTTTTTTTTTAGCTCCAGCCATGATTTATCAGTCGCAAAGGTGATTTCACAGACCTGCAGCTTTCTGATCCCCATCGCTAAAAGCAGGTTTGTGGATTTCTTCAGACAGCAGCAGATGGGTAGAGAGATAAAGCAGGTGAGGGATGGGCAGACATGTCAGCAGGCCCGCTCAGACTGAGAGACAGACAGAGAGACTGGGAGACGGTTATTACTCCAACAACGGTGATGGAGAGTAATTATCTTTTTTGACCAGGGGAAGGTTGCCTGTTAATACGTCCCCAGCCGCTGACAGCTCATTAATCTCCAGCAGCTGAGCAGAACGGGCCGAGCTGCCAGGCGCTGCTGCACAAACCTGTTCCAACAACAAAGATACATACCTGAGAGATTTCAAAAATAAAATCTCTCATCCTGCTATCTGGAGAGACTCGCCGGCGTGGTATCATGTTTACCTTAGTCGATTGATTGGATGAGAAGTGGGGAAAGGTTCAGAGCGTAAAGGGGAAAAAAAGAAGCGAAGGCACTGAATCCATTGTGCTCAGAGAGGGAATCTGACTCCCGCTGATCTTAATGTCTGACAGGAGACGTTTGTGGAGAGGTGGAAGTATTATTAATAGTCGGATGTGTAAGTCACAGCTATTGTGCCCTTAGGAAAATGTCTAGATAAAGTTTGTGTTCTCAGGTTTGGTTGTTCGCAGTGATCCAACAAATTTCTCAGCAAAATATAAGCAGTTGAACTAATCTAGCTCAAGTAAAAAAAAAAAAAAAAGCTTTGGTCCCCAAATTGACAGTTTGGCAGATACACACAAACAAAATCATGATCCTTAAAAAGTCACAGTGAGGTCTGTCCACCATAAATTCATCAACAACCTTCAAAAAATCCTTCATGTGAGCTCCTGGGATGCAGCAGTGGAAGCAGGACGCAGATGTTTTTTTTTTTTCTTTTTTATGGGGCTGTAATTCAAAGAGGACACACATCCTGTTTTCACTCAGTTTGAACAGTGGTGATGCAACACGGAGAGAAACGATGAGGGTCACAGGAGGTGACCGAAAACCAAACGATTCAAACGATCGAAGAAACGCTGATCTTAAACGTGTCCTTATATTGCAGAGAAAGGTTGAGGGGGAATGGCCTCCTGGAGACCATTGGCCATGTGACCACTCCAACAAGCTGCA
Organism: Carapus acus; assembly: GCA_900312935.1. NCBI lineage: Eukaryota > Metazoa > Chordata > Actinopteri > Ophidiiformes > Carapidae > Carapus > Carapus acus. Next base: position 12,285 of record OMPJ01045972.1, on the reverse strand, counting down.
ACTACCTGGGAGACAGAAGTGGACGAGGCAAACACAATCACCGAAATAAGAAATCAAGGCCCATAACGAGTAGGCCGGTGGAACAACAAGAAAACACTGCTCACATTTGCATTTTCAAACGCCTTTGGGCACACAATCAAGGTAAGAGTGAATGAGAGTGTCGGGACACTGCAACAGAATTGCTCTTTCAAAATCAGATCAAGATCTGCGCGCTGTATACGCAAATCTCGGGCTGAACAGGAAGAGGGACGTCAGCAAGAGTCCAGATGTTCCAGCTGCTTTGATCATTTGTTTTATCGTAATTATTGATGAGTCTAAAGGGGGAAATAACGCCATTGAATCACATGCGCTAAATTGCTTGACAGGCTCGATCTTCGCCAAAGGGACGGCGGACGTGGCTCGATACTTATTTGGACTATGGAGGAACAAAAGGAGACAGCAGAGCCTTTGACAAACAGGCACGTCAAAGACAAGTGACTTAAAAGAAAGCACTCGACTCACACACGATCAAATCCAATCATTCCTGCGAGGAGGAAATTAGGCTCATCGGGCCCCTCGGCTGTGATGATCCTCTCCTCCTCCTCCTCCTCCTCTTCCTTTTCCTCTTCCTTCTCTTCTACCCCCTCCTCACCACTGCGATTGCTTTAACAACAGCAATTGGTTTCGCGTAAACAGATTCATTATTGTTGTGGTATCATTACAGAGGCGTTGAGGCGATTAACATACCAGACAGCCAAAGGAGGGAGACAAATTCAGATGCCGCCGCTTCAGCAGCCACCAAGAGCGCCGCTCAAACACACACACGGAAGGAGTCTCTAAGCCAGTTTACGAAACCTGGCCTGTGGAGGAGCGCGGTCATGGCGAAGCACTTGGGAGAAGGACTGTTTACTAATGAAGGAATCGATAACACGTATGTTCTCCTCAGATTCATTCAGAAATGTTTTGTGAGGTCAGCAATGTGCCACGTGCAAAAACAAAAGGGGGACACTTAAGATAATCCATTAGCAAGCTAACAAAATAGCTAGACACTTCAGTTCAGACAACTGAGTTCACCAAACTACAGAAATGTCCAATTTCTGCATTTGATCTGTTTGACTGTTTGCAGAATTGGAAGTTTCTCTGCCCTCAAGGTCACAGTTAGCAAGTGGACTTGATCTTCTTTTCTGCTGCTCATCCATGAAGCTTCCTGACTTGCGATGGGTTGCGATGCACCTTTTTACCCTGTCCCGAACTCACAAATACCCCGTTCACTCCCAACATGTGGTGGCTCTGCAGCCGTGGTTACCGTAGTGACAGACCGAGGCAACTGACAGCTGCATTCGTCAAAACCTTTGATTGTCTGCGATCCCACTGGGGTAGCTGTCTGTCCAACCTGAGAGGACGATTCCTTAACAATTGAAGACGCATCCTGGTTGAGAAGAGAAATGTCTTGACGAACCAACTACTGCAGTGGCTGCTGGGGAGCCACTTTTTCAGTCTTTTGCGAACATAGTTGTCGTAAAGTCTTTTTGTCTGAACATGTCAATTCTCTTTTTGGAACTTGCACAGTTGCATGTGGAAAGACAGAAACTAAAATATCATTTTTATGGGTTTGTTTTAGTTACGTTTTCCTCGTGCGCAACAATTTGCAGGCTCAATTTGGTCTCCCCCTTCTGTTGTCACAGATTTTATCACAGCTTGCCAATAAACTTGAAATAGTGAGCGGACGTGAAAACAGTTTTCTTTACGCGTCTGCTGTGCTGGGACACATTCGGCTTCTGTTCTCGCCCCCACAAACTGTCCAGTGTGAGGGCCTCACCTTGTCTCCTGAATGTCAAAGGGGTCTCGTTGGCTGATGTTTCCTGCCTGGATAATAAGGATTTTATTTAGCGATCCCCAAAGTAAAGCTGACAGCATTACGTGTGAATGAGCCCTTTAATAGATTTTCCTCCCCAACACTCGGGCTTTATTTATTCTTTATTATGCCTAGTTGGCACGAGGCATATTTGCCGAGCCCGTCTGTCTCTCTGCAGTGGGCGGCAGGCTGTTGATGAAGGACAGGGGGGAAGAGGAAGAGGGGAGAAAGAGGATTATATGAGGAACGGTGGAGGCGAGCAGGGGCAAACGTCCTCGCAGCCAAACAACAAACACATTCAGCCATGTTACTTGCCACACACTCGCACGTACATACTGGCGGTGCCACTGAGAGGTTCAGTGGAAACATAATTATCAACTGTGAGTGGGAAAATTGGAGAGAAAATAGGAGTAAAATTCTACATCAGAGGGTTTTGGTTGTGACCTGTGACCTTAATGGCACCTTGTCAGATGTGAGTTTGTTTTTTTCAGCAAGGCTCTGTGTGACTACCGACTACTGTTTGGATAAACTTGAACGTGCACATTCACGCTTTGCTGTGTTCAACACCATCAATTCTTTAATCAGATCTTGGATCTTAAATGTCAGAGATGCAAATTACTATCAAACACAAGGTAGTGAAGTATTCCTGAACGTTTTCCCTTGTTCTGGGTTGTTCCCCACTTAATGTCTGAAAATGGATTTGTATATTTCTGAACTCATACATACAGTACACCGAAGACATTATTATTACTGTTGCTGTTGTTGTTCTTATTGGTCTCCGGCACGTCGCCACGAAGCCGCAGCTCAGATCGAGTTTATTTATAGCAAATCTCAATCTGAAACACTTAAGTGGCCACGCCTTGTTTTGCCCTCGGCACCGCGAGTACGTCTTTGAGTCTCTCTGCCAGCTTTCTAATTTCCCCTCTCTCCCTCGAGGACACACCTGTCTTTGGTTACACAGGTAAGGAGTGTGTGGGGTGAGCAGCCCAAGGAGGAGCAGCACAATGAGAGATTGTGATTCTGAGCTACCGGAACATTTGTGATGCCTAAATTCCTGCAGGGCCGGAGAGAAGCTATTTGAGCAGAAGTCTCCTAAATGGTGCTGTGTGCAGAGGCAGTTAGCTGGTGTTGATGGAAAAAGTTTTATTTCCCAATAAAAGGTGCTTTACTGCAGCCTAACTGGGAGTGTATTTATATCTATAAAAATGGAAAAACAACCTGGATTCAGAGGCCCGAGCCATGGCTGGGTGGAATCTTTGATAAACGCCATCATAGCAGAGGCGAACGACCCAAAAGGTCTAATTCTTCCAACTGTACCCCCACCTGCCAAGTGGAAGACCCAAACGTGAGGGTACTCGTTGTTCCTGTTGGGTTGGACAAGAGGGCGAGGCCCGACTCGGCGTCTCTGAGCGAGCAGTCACGGTGTGTTCTGCTCGGAAAGCACGGCTATTCCAGACCGGGGCAAAGACGGGTGAAAAACAGGCCTAAACTGGTCTCAGCAAACAACCGCTTTGTGGTGAGGATACCCACGGTGCAGCTGCTGCTCCCCGAAATGGGAGCTTAAAAAGCTGCGTCGGTTGTCGCGTAAAGTATATAGCTCCTATTCAGGATGCTAACCATGTGTTTTGGACGAGTCCTGCGTGTGTGTATGTTTGTGTGTGTGTGTGTGTGTGTTGGGATATGTGGGCAGCATGTTATTCTGGTTTGATGAGCTATAACAGGACAGCAATTCAGAGCGCGTCTTACGGTAACCTCCGACCCAAACACCTGCCAGATTTTTACTGGACTCAATCCCACTCAGCGCCACACAGCAATAGAAATAGATCGGACTTTATTATCATTACACATTACGAGCACATAGCCATAGCAGAAAAAAAAGCAAACACAGTGTGCACAAAAAAACAAAAGGGGGTAAAAGGCAGATCCTCTGCTCTGCCTTGTCCCTTTCGTGTTGATTTGAAAGTGACAGGGCCTGTGTGGGACGACTTAGCACTCACTGGCCTCGACAGTCTCCACAAACAAGGATCCACAGGGTCGAGTACACACTGAGTGTGAATCTCATGAGGGGTATTTTCACAATTATCTCCGAAGATCTACTCAGGATCCAACCATCCGTCCAAGCTCCACACCCCCGTCGAGGCTGCGCAGCCAGCGTTGCCGCGCCTCCTGTCATCTCGCTTTCCCTCTCTATGCCTCGGCAGGGGGTCGGACAGGCTTCTCCCTCCGACGGCGCCTCGGCATCAACAACATATTCGCAAATTCACGAGAATCTCCAGCTCGATTTTTATGTCTGCGGTGTTCCGGCCACAGCGGTTTGGTGGTTATGTTTCTGGTGTGGCCCCTCCTACCTTCAGGAATGTAGGGTGAAGACTGGAATATGGTGGCACCAGTTACAAAATATAACATCTAAGACGTGTCTGGATTACATTTAGCGTTTGTAAAGCACATCGCTTTCAAGAAAGTCTTCAGAGCCATGACACCGTCGCCCCGTGTAACAAGTCGGGCTGTGCGGCAGAGCAGGCGGACCACCCACACGGGCCCGTTTAAACTCAGGCTAAGGCTGTGTGCTGAAATGCCAAAACCACTTAGTTTAATTGTTAATTATTATTCTGCTTTAGAATTCACCTACAAAGCACCAGCAACACCACAAACATGTTAAACACGGCTGACTGGGGGAATCTTCCCATCTGAGACAGTGTGATCTGGCGAGGATGACAACCTGATACCGCTGTGAAACTGTGGACAATTATAACAAAGCTGTTGGTTGTTTGAGAATGAGACACAAGCTGCGAGAGAAACGTTTTGACATGCTCAGTGACCTCAAAATGTGGCGCTCTGCGTTTAACAAAGCCTGCTCAGCTGTAAGGCCTGACACAAGGTGGCAGGTGACGCAGTGGGTGCCAAAAAATGGGCATCACAGACAGGTGCCACATGGCCGCTGTTTACACTGCTCCTCTGGCTGCCAGGCCTCCTGCAGGCCCTTCTTTTTAATCTTACACAGCTCTGATAATGGACTGTGAAGAAACATCTAAATATTTTCAATACAAACAACTTAGCCTAGCACCGGAGGGTAACAGGACACCTCGAAAGAGGAGAACGTTACAGATCTGCAGACTTCTCCCAAAGGACATTTTGTGTTTCACCTCCTGCGATCCAATAAGCAATTTGATGTTTGGCTTGGTAACTATCATGGCGGATGTTGAGGAGCAAGACCATAGATGTCATCTGAGGAAACGATCGCAGTTGCTGAGTTTTGCTGGTGTATTCTCCTGTCAAAGTGCAACAGACGTGGCTGAGCTGCGGCCATGTTGGATGGTCTGTGTTTGGAGATGGTCCCGAAAGTTAGCGCCATGCTGTCACACTCTTGACCGTGTGTTTGTCGTACGATTCATCAAATGATTTGAATGGGGCCCGCTAGACTTTGGTAGACACAGAAACAGAATCGTTTGGTTCAGCCTACTGCTGCCACTGCTGCTGCTGCTGCTGCTCCTCCTCCTCCGTCTCCTTCTCCTCCTCCTCCTCCTCCCTCTCCTCCTCCCTCTCCTCTCCTTGCCAAAGCTCAACTCCTGCATTCCAATGACCTGACTGCATCAAACTGTGCTGAATTATAATTAATTAGTGGTTGGAAAAAAATAGAGTCTCCTCTGGCTTAGAGAAAATTATACAGTGTGTTTCCAGAGAGTAAAAGCTGAGGAAAAACACTCTAAGTTTAGATTTGGGGCCACTACAGTAGCAACATCTGCACATACAAGCGGACGAGAGGAACTGAGCGGAACAAAGAAAGCACGTTAGAAAACAACTTGCACAGGAGATCCACTCCAAGAAGGATTGTGAGCTCATCATTTATGTGGATATGAAGCATGAATGAAGGCCAGTGAAGCTCTGGGTTTGTGGGTTTGATTGCAAGCCCGTCTGAGTAGAGTCAATGTAAATGCGTCCTAAAGCAAGACATTGAAAAGCTGCTTCTCCTATGGACGAGTAAACAAAGAAGGAATTGCACATACACAACGTGATTATTGGTGGAAGTGGGTCTGCTAGTAGCTGATTTTATTGGATTGTTTTTATCATTACAGTGGAAAATAGTGAATTATAGATAAAACTCTGTGATTTATTGAGGTTTCTTTTGCAATTTTCATTACTGCGTTGAAAAAATAGTCATCTTACTCAATCGTCAAAATTGGGAAAAACAAGTAACATCTATCAGGAGTTAAACTTTCTCAGGTGCAAACAATAATTTTAGTCATAAAAATCCCCAGAAATTCCTCAAAGTGGAGATGCATCGGGTTTTCAGCAGAATGAAGTTTGAAATGAGAAGAGAATAGTTCAATCAAACACAAGGTTACTCTGGACTGGTATTTTTTGTACTTTTAAAAGAGCACATTTGTCCAAGACTTTCCATGGCATAGATTTAAGATTAGCTTGTTTTACTGAAATTCATCATAGTTAATATCCACTTCCTCTCACTCCCATTATAACTCAGTGTGTTGGTGTGAAATGAAACGCCCTGCTGTCTCACCTGCAGCTTGAACTACCATTACTCTTTTTAACAGAGTCACTTGCTCTTCCATGGTCCATCTCTCTCCTCGTGCCCCACAGCCTTGATGAGATTGCCCCCAAACCTGCAGATCGTGCCAAAGTGACATTGCAGGTAGAATCATCTGACCGCTGGTAAATCAGAGGAGGAGATCAAATTAAACGTAGGAGAGAAGCGGAGGGGGAAAGTGGGCAGATGCCTATAAGGTTCAGGGTCTGAGCTTTGGCAGAATATATGGGCCAGAAGTTCGGATGCCCTCCTGTTCTAATCTGCATCCCTATTTCCTCCTACAATGCCGTCACATGTAGATTCAAGTTATTTAAATGTGTGTGTGAATCATGATTCACTCATGTAACACTCTCAGCTCTGTCCACGGGTCCATCGCAGATACACCCCAGCTGTCCACAGGAGAAGCAGGTACACAGATTCTGTCCTGGTACACTTCGAGTTCTTCTAGAATTACCTTGAAGTTTTTAACTGAAAAATTTATTTTGGATTCGTAAAGTCTATTGGTTGTGAATACATGACTTATTTCTAGCTGGTGCTTTTCGTACAGTTCGCTGGCAGGCCTGATCAAAACATGAAGATATTTAAGATATAAAAACCTCCACAGTGAATTGCTGCTCAAAGTACCGATCCAGTGCGCTGCCCAACAAAGCTGAGATCCTATTAGAAATTCATTAACACCTCGTATCTCTCTCTCTCTCCTGGCGTTTCTTTTTGCCTGCACTTCAAGATTACTTAAGCCAAACATCCATCAGAGCTGCCAGTCAAGGTTCAGGTCTCAGGCGCCTGCGAAAGCTGGAAGCTGCTGACGCAGATTCTGAAGCGCAATTTCCTTGAAGGCAAGAGGAATGACCTAATTTGCAGCAGAGTTTGTTCGAAAAAAATTAGGAAAAGTATCTGCACTTTTGAAGTTTTCCTTGGATTCCATTTGTTTTTGAAATGATGAGAAGAATAAACTGAAGCATCCCTTTCTATGGAGAGTGATGAGAGAAAGCTGATCAAATAACGCAGTTTCCATTCTATCAAAATGCTAAATTTATTTATTCATTTTCATTTACCAAGGTAAATATTTCATCGCAAACGTAGCCCCCACCTCTGATTATAAGATTAATATTTGAATAAATTCCATTTTGTGATTTCTGTGATCTTTGAGATTGTCAGGTAATACTGTGCATCAAGGTGAATATTTGATTTTGTTGTGAAATGTTTTTTACTGATGTTTTTTTCACCCTTACCCGCCCTTGCACCCTGTGGAATGTGAGTTTTGTTTGCATTTTGTATGCTCCCTGGTATCACAAAGGCCTGCGTACAGCAGCAAATTGATGGATGTGCTTTCCAGGTTTGTGAGCAGTAGAGGTCAAAACAGGGAAATCAGTACCCTGGTGTGACCAAGGGGGAGAAGAACAAGAAGAGTCTGTCTGAAAGAAGTGAAATGAAATGAACCCATTTAAGGCTATGTACACACGGCAGAACCAGATATTTGATTAATCAGCTAGTATGCAGCCTGAGAGCTTTTCCTGAGGGATGACACAGTCATGGGTCAGTCAGGTCAGGGTTCACATGGGGTCAAATTGTGTGATTTTATAACAGTGAATGGAGGCGATCGTCAGTGTGCGTGTCTCGGCCCTCAAGCATAAACTAGTATTTATCCTCTCTGGCTAGTTTTCTTTTGAGCGCAACGTCTCTGAGGCTCTTTTCAAAGGCTCCCTAAATGCTTCCAGTGTGGACCAAATAACACAGGACCCCTTTTATTTTGAAAATACCCCTCTGCAGATAAATCATGGTCTCTCCTCTCAGGCAAAAATTCAAGTGGGCAGAAAAAAAGTAGCAGAGGACTGAAAAAGATGTAAAAACCGTAGAAGGGGGGTGGAGTGGATCACACTCTTTCACAGACTTCCTGGCAAAATTACGATAGAAGCGAGCCTCAGTATTATATTGGTATGTGTGAGTAAGACTGTGTGAGCCACAACACACGCTGACGGCTCTCTTTCAAGATGAAGTCCTCCAGCAAGCTTGGAGAGTGCGAGCATGTAAAACAGCAGCAGGCAAAGTCTACTGGAAAGTTGTGATGTCATGGTTCAAGTTGGGTCCGTCCTGTGCCGCTCTGCTGCGTCTGTCGTGTCCCAGCTGCAGGGTTCTGACATCTACTCGACCTCCGATGTTCTGTCATGTTTGCCATTTCAGAAGGACCCGACGGGAGGACGCCATCCTCCCTCCAAACGCGTGCAACTACATTTCGTCAGCATCATTGTACAACCCTCCTCCATAGTTGATGTTAAGGAGTGGCTGCTCGAAACTGTCCAGATAGTCCAGCTCTTCACCCAAACCTAAGTTTGGACACTGTGTCCAAATTCAAATGTGCATATTGTGCCAAATGCAGATTTGTGTCTCACTCTAGTCAGCAGCTGCATTTATTTCACAGAAGGACAAAAGCTCATCATATGTGAATAACCCGTACATGTATTATTCAAGTGTATTATTGTTTATATGAAGTGTGAAATCAACTTTTCGGGAATCTGATTTCCCATGAGAAAGCCCACAGCCCCAATAACACAACAGAAAGGCTGAGTCAGCCTCCATTTAAGGGCCGCAAAAGCAGTTGGAATTCCATGAGCTCGCCTCAGACGCCACTTAAAGGGATTGAGCGTGACCCTCGCCTGTAGAGATCCACGCATATCGTCCAGATAATTACCCAAAACGTGTCTGGACGAGATTTAAAAGACTTAGCTGATTGACAGTATAAAGGCCAGTACTGTGCTGCGCGCTGCAGACCTGCAACCACGAGGCCTCGGAGCTGCAGGACTGCAGACAAACGTGTTTATGCTAAGCAGAGCGTCTTTGCTGTGGCAGTGATTAATGTGGTGCCCTGAATGCCTCGCCGTCCACATCACACAGATAACGCTGCTCTGCCTCCTGTCAGGGCTCAGGCTAAGAAAGCAAAGAGGCCGTTTGGGCTTCTACACGAACACTCGCTGGTCTGTGCGACTGGTTTTGTCCTCAGACTTTGGGGTAAACACCTCCACGTCCACACGCCTCGCAGGGCAGATCGACACGCAAACCTCCACAAGTGTCACAAACAGGGAATCACACGCACACTGTCGCACCACTGTTGATGTTTGTGTGAGTTTAGATTTATCGGTCCCGGTGGAAATTGCTTCTCTAAACATGATGTGTCCTCGTTGTCGAGTAGCCTCTGTGGCCTTGCAAAGTGTCAAGGTTAAAACCTCAACTGGAGCCTGAGACCTCCAGGCTTTGACATGACCCCTATATTATCCTTTACGTCTCCACCAACAGCTTTTTTGCGCTATCACATTTTTGGCTGAACCGGTTCCCAAAATTCACAGACGACTGCTTCCCCCCGCAGACAGAAGTCGTACTGTTGGAATAAAACAACCCTAATTCATGTGCAGGCGTCCTGTGTGGTGCTGAGTGTGGCTGTAGGCTCTCCTCCATCTTCTGACGACGTCTTAGAAAGCTTCGCTTGGTAAAAGTGAAGAGTTAGTAGCCTGAGGTGCAACGATGGCAACCTGCCACGGGACAAAGTGTGGGACGGAGGTTATGGGACTGAGTCTCTGCCAGGGTACTTTTCACCTTCTTGAATGTTTCACTCATGCAAATTCTGGACCGCAGTCTGAATTATTGTGCCATCTTTAACACTTCTGTTAGAGTCTATGTGAAAATAGTTCCTCACTGCCGCTTTTGCGTGCGTGTTTTACTGGCTCGGGCTGGTCTGGGCTTCTGCGTGAGCTGAGCGTTATTAAGTTTAACGGGGCTCAGCCAGACTGCTTTGTCTAGCGGCAGGCGAGACGGAGAGACGGATCCTGAAAGACAGTGAGACAAAGAGACAGACAGCTACCACAGACATCCTTGACTTGTAAATGAAATTTTGGTATATTTTGAGAGATGTCGCTGAAAAGCTGCGGTTAGCTAAGATGAGACATTTTTCTACACCGGTACAATATCTGTATTTTTCTGCCTTGTGCTGGCCGAAACCTCAGAAACAGCCGACACAGACTCACGTCGTGACTCCTGTGTGAGAGACATGGCAAATCACCAAACATGTTCTAAACTTCAGACTTCATGTTTTCTTTTTTTCAGTTTTTGAATGGGTAATTCATAAAGCCGGCCTTGCAATAACACGGCGTCAGATTTCACGAGGAGCACCTCGACTGGAGCCCGTTTATACAGCTCCCCATATTTCAGCTCACACACCAAGACCACATAAACATAGATTCTAAAAATGAATGGTTCTTTTAAACCCATTCACACTCTCCTTTGATACTAAATCAATATCTCTAACCAGGAAAAACAGATCGTCCCTGATGTGGATACATTTGAAGACGTTCTCTGATGAAGGTGAGGAGGACCCGACCACATGTTTTGACCTCTGACACAACGTGCCAGGGCAACAAACACAACGTGGTAGATATACTGCTCTCTAAATATTTAGAAACACTTAAATTGAGCTTGTTGTATCAATAGTTTGGAATTTTGTGAATTCTAGCAAACACACAAATGATCAAGCATATTAGATTTCGAGACTTTTATGAATTAAGGCCTTATATTTCTGGATCTCCTCCTGTGTCTGCAGATATTTGCTTTGATGTCTAAACATGGTGAGGCTTTTCCAAAATATTGACCAAGTCTATCATTAGGTGATATCATTGACCATGCTTTGCACTTCCACTTCCAGCACACTAGATGCACTTGCAGGCACAATTAAGCGCACAAATGACTTAATAAGAACAGATAAGAGACAGAAACTGTCCACTCCAAAAAAGGACACGCAGAATATTAAACTGTTGAGGAGCCGAGCACAAAGCTATGGTAAAGAGAGGGAACAAAGGCGTGTAGAGTTACACCATCACTGTTTGGTCCTCTGTGTCCGGTGGGACGATTTTGACCTTTTTCCAAGTTCTCCTGCTCTGTCTTGTTGTGACGAGCTTGTCTTCATGTGTGTGTGGACCTGTTGGTTCTGGGCCAAGTGCTGAGTGAATGAGGAGTGAGTCACCGTGCATTTGGCCCATTGTTTGCGTCTCCGGGCCCTGAATTGGAGAGCTTTTTGTTGGCATGGCCTCACACTGCTCCCTGGTCAAAGTCGGCTTTCCCGGGCTGTTGCGGACCATCTGTTTGCCACCGGTGGTCACTCAGTCACCACGACACAGGGGTGGCGTGGCACGCACCGGGCTGCTGTGACCACCGAAAGCACGGTGTGTGTGTGTGTGTGTGTGTGTGTGTCGATGACAGTCCTACAGATGTCACTTTTCCAGATGTTCTGCGCAATCCTACATTGCTTATGAAGGGTTTCTTGTTTCTACAATAAAACATTTATCAAACAGAGACTGGTAATTATGGTTAACTGAAAGGGAATTCTGGTTCTTAAATGGCAACATCATCTCAGTGATTCAAAAATGAAACCTAAAATGTCCTCCCAATGATTTTTTACCAGAGAGTTTGGTGGACGTCACATGCTGATTAATCAGTACATGAGGCTTTGGTATTACATCATGTCTGGTTGGAGCACAATGTATTATATTCATTCATATTTACTCTATTGTCTAATGTCCTCTTAAGATGTCCTAAGTCTTACGGCAGTCGCTGTTCACAATTTACAACCAAGGTAACGACGCGGCAGCTGTAAAGAGATGCTGACGTCTTTAATGAGTCCATCCAACTTAACTTAGACCAAGAATCTAGTTAATTCCGACCCCCCTCAGTGTTGGGTGCCCACCATGGGGTTACTTGGAATGCCTGGGTGTACGGGGGTTTGGAGGGTGTGGGGGGTCTCGGGCACAATAACTAATCCACAGGCTAAACACTCAGCGCCCTGATCCCTGGCTCTGATCCTGGCTGTGTGAACAGCAGTCACGACCGGAGGGCCACTGGATAAACAAGATCCCGACCCCCCCCC
>OMPJ01045971.1:0-17809 GCA_900312935.1 Carapus acus | reverse complement strand
ATCCTAAACTCCTGCAATATTCCAGAGAAGCATGGAGGGGGTTCTCCAGGGAATACCACAAGTTGCTGTATATCTTAATGATATCCTGGTTACCGGGGAAACCAGAGAAATGCACCTCAAGACCCTGTGTGCATGGATATGTGCTAAAAGGATGGCTTTTAACAGTGGAGCCTGAATGTATGCCTTACTTCTCTCGACGCTTGGAGCACAGTGTGCAAGATGGATGTCTTCTGTGGGGTGCTCGAGTCATTATTCCCCAGAAAGGAAGGAAAATTTTGTTTAAGTTGCTGCATCAGTCCCACTCACGGATGTCTAGGATGAAGGGACTGGCCCGGTCATATGTCTGGTGGCCGCAGAAGGATCAGGATCAGGGAAGTACACCAGTGTTATGCGTGTCAACAAAATAGCATGTCAAGTGTCCAGATTCCTGTTTAGTTACAGAATCTCTCCACACTCCACTAGGGGTGTAAGAAAATATCGATATACTTAAATATCGCAATATTTTATTCGACGACGGCACTGTATCGATTTTTTTAAATCAATAATTAACATGCAACCTCCTGCCGCAAAATGGCAGTAGTCGTTATGTCCTCAGCGCGCGATCGGTTCACATAAAAACGTGTTCACCTGCAATGGCTGAGGCCAGCTCCAGCAGCTTTTAAAGCTCATGTTTGTTACGGCAGTTACGACTATGACCAGAGCCATGCGGTGAGCAAATTCTGCAATGCTAGAGTCAAGTACTCGGGAAATACTACAAATTTGCGAGCACATGTGGCGAGACACCATGGCAATGTCGTATTACAGGCTAACGTGAAACGAGTGGATACTGCTCAACGAACTATTCAGGAATCAGGAATCTGATGTTGTCATTTCAGCAAATGAATTGAGTAATGAAACTAAGGTGCTGTATTCCGGTGTAAGTAGTTAGGAAAGAAAATAATTCAAGATGTTATCTTATCTTATAGCAGAAAAAAACTTATTTATAGCAGAAAAAAGTATTGTTATGTTAGATTATACAGGGACTGCAGAAAATCCAGTATCTGAGACTGTTTACCATATTGAATTTTGTTGAGTCCTGCAAGCTTTTATTTATTTAGGCAGATGGGTAAATTCCTTTATTGAGTTTACACTGAAAAAGTGATGTTGTAGAGCTTGGTACTTTATTTTTGTCAATAACAGTTTACATTTTTTGTTAATATTTTACAAATCTTTTCTTAAAATATCTACAGCTTTAATGTAACATTGTCTACATATTTTAAAAAGTTTTTCACCTGGGAATCCCGTTTTTACAAGAAACTATCGATATGGTCCCAAATGGATCCCTGGAACAATTGAGAGCTGCACAGGTCCTCTGTCATGTACAGTCCTCATTGGAAATGGACAGGTCGTGAATGTTGACCAAATCAGGAAGAGAGAGCTAAGTGGTGTTCCTGATACCGATCCCAGTACACCTCAGGTTGTGAGCACCCCATCGCTTGTGATGCCATCTGACTCTCCAACCCCTGTAGAAGACTCTAAAAGTGACACACCCATTTTGGGGAGTGTTGTGGGGAGTGTCCTTGGCTGCAGGAACAAGGAACCCCACCCTTAAGGCGCTCTATTAGAGGGAGGCGCCCACCTGATTATGATAGGCCTTAGTTAACATAAAAACACTGGTTTATCAGATCTGCAGTTAATACTACGAATGATTAAATTGATTTGCTAAACCAAATTATGATAGTTTGTCACAGAGACATTTATGTATTGCATTTAAAAGTCAGTTTAAGTTCAAGATTTAAAACCCAGATTTGAGTTACAGTTTAAAAGTTAAATTGAAGTTGAGTTAAACTTACAAATGTTATGTTAAATCTATGTTATGTTCAATGCTGCTTAATTTATCTTGTTTTTTCGTGCAGTGAGTCTGCAGACCTGAGAGGGGAGGGATGTAGTATCCTGAGACTTATACTTCTTATACTTTAGAGGGAGCTCTAGGCTCAAGGTGTGGGTTTCCTGTTAGAGATCTATATGTAGAAGTCCTTGTCAGGTGATTTCCTGCTCTCACTGTCTGTATGTGTAAACTACCATGTGCCAGTAAAAATCCAAGAAAGATATTTTTATGAGTCCTGCGTCTTCCTTGATTGTTTCCGGGGTCACAGTGTTATACAACCCAACTGGTCAAGGCAGATGGTCGCCCACCTGGAACCTGGCCTGCTTCGGGTTTCTTCCTGTGAAAGGGGAGTTCTTCCTTGCCACAATTGCCAATGGGTGATACCTTCTGTGTGTGTTCATTTCATAGAATTGGAATGTTTAAATGTTGAGGAGCCCGACTTTCTTTGTGTGAGGATTCTCTCCTCTAAAGAGGAGTTTTTTCTTGCCACCATATTGCCAATTGCTTGCTAATGGGTGAATGGCAGTGTCTTTCTGTAAATGTTACAGTTTGGTCTTTTCCTCCTCCATCTTGGAAAGTGCCTTAACATAACTCTCAGATAATTGAGACAACTGTGGATGAGCCTATGGGAGAGCAGGCCCATGTCGACTTTTTAGGCTGAGCCCGGGTCCCCAAGCCCTGTGGGCAGAGACTCGGCTCCAGGGTGGGGCCTTAGTGACACCAGTCCAGGCGACGTGAACTTCCTCTGTTTTTTCTTCGTCATTGCGGTCCGGAGCTGCTTTCAGTCTGACCCGTCACCTGAGACCTTTCTGTCTTGGGAGACCCTACCTGGGGACCCTGACAATTTAGCACTACGGGCCATTCGGGCACTCAAACCCCTCCACCACGGTAATGTGGCAGCTCAGGGAGGTCTTCACACATTTGTGTTTGGAGTTATTATTCAATTTTATGGCCTCTAGCTTATCATGGGACATTTCAATCCCCAATTGTAGAGACCAGTGATGTGCCGCACGCCTTCTGGTTGGTAAGAAACTGACCCCATTAACGGTAGACTTACCAACCAAAAGCAGTTTTTCACCAAGTTGTTCAATTGGCAGTCTGCACAAGGAATTGTGGATGTGTAGTAGCTCAGATCAAGTCGATACACATAGTACCGGTATGTTATGTTTGTCTAAGAAGAGCTGTTAGAAGCTGAGAGACTGCTTACTTTATCCCTGCACCCTTTGGGTGTCTAAAACATACCGCTGGAATTTTACATGGGTCATTTCTCGTGATGCTTTGGTCTTTTCCTGCAATTTGGTTCACTATGCATCTACTCTAGACAAACATTAATGTGGCTGCACTTTGTCTCCTTGTCTTCTGGAAGATGAACAAGTTTGAACTCAGCTCTGTCTTATGTAGCGCCCGGGTTATAAAAACAGCTACTTTAAGTGGTTCAAAAGGCCAGATGGTCAGAGGTTCTAGGAACGGCTACAGGAGGGAGTAGACAGGAGGCTGAGACTTTGCTTACGATAATGATATCTTTTAAAGACAAAGTGACAACAAATCCCACCACCAGTGCAAATATATGTATATATACAGACTAGTCAAATCGTCATCAATACATTAACAAAGCCAAGTAACAAGTATCAAACTTAATACATTTCGGAACACAGGAAAATAACATGACAAAACCCCAAATACACACTTTATTTGGGTCCTAACAGAACCCATCCCAGTTTTCCCTCCCACAGTTTGTATACATATACCCACGTCTGGGTTAGGGCAAAAGTTCAGGGGAATAAGTGGGGGAAGATGTATGTATGTGTGTGTGTGCGTATGTGTGTGGTGGGCACGGGATGTGCGTCTGGGGTTGTGTGCATCGCTACAGGAAGCCCCGTGCGATTCTTTCGTGTTCCGACGGTCAGTCCCTTAACAGTTCCTCTGGCTCGCCATCGGTTTCGGAGCCTGGCCAGTCCCCGAGAGTTCGCATGTGCGTGACCGTCTTTAAATCGTTTGTTTGCTGTGGCAAGGGTCTGCTGTAGCTCTTTCGTCTGCAGTGCCGTCTCTCCGACTGCCACAGTGGCTCGCTTCCTTATAGAACGCGGTTGGTCGCGCCGCCTCACGTGACTCTCCAGGTAAACAGGTAATAACAATAATAATGTAGGTGAGCAGACAACTAAACTCCCGCGATAATTCGCTGCAATACCTCGGAAGTTTATGATGTTTTTCCGGATGTTTTTGATTCGGGTTATCCTTTTTATCCGGGTATGCAAGTTACTTACATCCATTAAATCCTCATGATTATCTTGAAACCCATTTTGAGAAATGTCAAAGCTCATAGAATATTTTCATTCATGCTGTGAGAACAAAAAATACACAGGCTACTGTGCAGAATAATAGCTTGCACGTCAGTGCTCGGCTTTAATTGGGCAAATCCACCTGGGGAAATAATTTGTCTCATTTTGTTTGTCTATCACTCTCCATTATGATGCACCAGTCTTCTTAGACATGAATCCTTTGTCAAAATATCAATTATCAAACAATGTACACTATTGTGATGTCTTTTTTTTCCATCACATGTACTGTATGTATGTATGTATACATAAGTGTAAGTATGCATAAGTAACTATTTTAAGTACTGTGTAAATATTTCACTATCAGTAGGACCTGTAACCCTGTGGCTGGCAGGACGACCTCTGCTACCACACATCATGGCATGAAGTTTTTCTTCTGTTGCTCCCCTCAGGGGCCGCCAGGGTCCTTACCCATTTACCCATCCTAGTTACCCATAAGGTTGGCCCAGACTCCCCCTTGCAGTTTGAACACTTACAAATGAACATTGAAATAACAAATTAGAAATCACCCAGACTTTTAGGTCAAAAAAATTTAATCAGATTTAGCAAATTCATGATGTGGTTTAATCATTGAGAAGTATTAGTGTCGATTGAGGCCATGAAGCTACGTGGTATCGGATCCAGACCATATTTTGTCCCATTCCACTAACTGTCAGGGCTGTTGCACCGAAGACCAAGCTGAGTTCAAGTTGTATGGGGGTTGTGGAAGAAAAGCCTTTGCCATGACGTGCCAATATAATCGCAAGTGCACTTGTATAGAGCTGACTAAACAAGCCAGCTTACACACAAGTATATTGACAGTCCCTGTTTAAAATCATTGGAATTGTCTAGATGGGTCAAGGTCCTAAACCCCCTCAACAACAAGCTGAGGAGGTGTCAAGAGGATGTAGCCATTCGCGTTACAAACTGCATTCGTGTTACACTACTGCCCCCAGGCGGACAGAAAAGTTGTGACAGGAGTGCCAAGGGTCTTGTGGTACAGGAGACAAACTGTATTGAAATTAGTGTATTGACAGGTGTTGTTGGCTTTTCATTGGCATGTCTGCGATTCGCACTCCTGCCAAAGGAATCAGTCCGCAAATGCGCTGTGATTGTGGTGATTGTAAAACACTGAAAGCACACATTGCAAACATTGCAATAAACTAATCATTTAATTTCTTTGTAGACATGCAATGTGCGCTTCTCCTCTCTGACATTTTTTCAAAAAAAAAAAAAATGTAGCAACATAATTGATCTCTCTATTGTTAGGAATAACTCGGCGACTCCTCTGGTTTCTGCTTGACATAACCTGAATTACGTCTTAGTAATTTTTAAAGGCGACCACTTCACAGGATTTGTTTCCCAATCAATTATAATGCTGTACAAACATGACAAGTGCCTCTACAACATCTAATTGGTGTTGGTTAAAAAAAAAACTTCAACCTCACGAGTTTTATAGCTTAATAATTCAATGTTACCCCAAACTGAAAAGAGTGACAGCCCACAAATTCGTATTTCATCCTCACTTCCGAAGGTGCACTTGGAGCTTCATGGAATTCAGTCTTAG
This sequence comes from Carapus acus, assembly GCA_900312935.1. NCBI lineage: Eukaryota > Metazoa > Chordata > Actinopteri > Ophidiiformes > Carapidae > Carapus > Carapus acus. The sequence goes on along the minus strand of OMPJ01045971.1, from coordinate 12,060 downwards.
TGCAATCCAGTCAACCTCTCGCTCACCTCCCAGAGCTTCATAGCCAGAGCATCATCACGCCCCTTTGCACCAACTTCCTGCAGCGTACAATTTGAAAAGTATCGTCCACTGAAAATCTCAATGCCTTCCTGGAGGGCACAGTGCAGGGTAGTTTGAGATCCTGCATCAGGGTCCAGGAAGAATAATTTGGCAATGGGCCAGAGAAGCAGATGCTGCCACAGACTTAAGTGTCGACACAGCTCTGAGCGGACGATTCCTGAAATCCAACCAACAATGTACAAAGTAACCATACAAATAGAGATAAAGCATCGGTTTCTGGTTGACAACAAATGCAAACTAAACACAAGAGTGTACACATGGCAAACTTGAAATTTCATCAGGTGTACCAATAAGACTGACCTGGGTGGATGCTGTAACATGTAACACTGGTGCCCATTAGCCGGTTGGCCAGCTCCCTGGTGAAGAGCACGTTACACAGTTTGCTGTCGCAGTAGGATTTTAAACTGTACCAGCTGGTCTGGAGGGGCACCAGATCTATCTGGGAGTCAAGAAGAGGGAAATCAATATGTCCAAAGCGGTGCAGAAGTGCAGCAACAGTGACAACACGACTGGGGCCGCACTGCTTCAGCCTGTCCAGCAGGAGGTTAGTGAGTAGGAAGTGACCTAAGTGGTTAACTCCAAACGCCATGTCGAAGCCATCCTCAGTGCGGCCACAACCCATTACACCTAGAGAAGAGGGCAGAAAATTCTTAACGAGTGAGCTAAATATATTTCACTTTAAGTAAAATTGCAAACTATTCATATAAGCTATATTTCTACAGATCTTATTTTGGTAGCAAGGGATACTCAACATGATAAAACTGGTTTAACATTATTCTATTAATGGGAAATAGACACGTTCTGACAACAGAATAATACAGGGACAAAATTTGCCATTTGACATTTGCCACTGGTGATTTCCTCTAACAGATAAATGCAGAGGCTCTAGGGAGATATTCTGTTCAACTTACGATGAGGCAAGGGGAAATGCAATTGCATTCTTGTCATTTCAGTCATTTTTGAAATAAGTTGTTAGGCTGGTTCAGCCTCATCACCTGCATTATTAATCAGGATGTCCAGCCTGGGCTCTGACCTCAGAAAGGTCTCAGCAAAGTTGTGGACAGACTTAAAACTTGCCAGATCCAACTGCATGAACAGCACCTCATTGTTCCCACTTTCCTAAACGAGAATTGATAGATGTATTTCATTACAATTTATGGAAATCTGCGACAGAAGAAAACTATCAATGCCGCCCTCAGAGTGACAGATGAGATTTTCAATAAATTGCGCCGACTACAGGGATTGTCATGTCTACGTGTGAAGACAGTGGGTCGAGTGTATGTCTCAACAACAGTTAATGAGTTGGTGATACCCAACAGGTACATTTTGAGAGTTGATTCTCCTGTGCTCAAAAATGCCTTCATTCACTCTACACTAGACTGTGAATAATAAATTGTGTGAAATAGTAGTTGTGTGAATGGCTGTCTGCCAAATCTCTCTCTTGAAAGTTATGAACTCACTCTTCTGATGTCATATGCAGCAGCCTCAGCTTTCTCCTTGCTTCTACAAGCCAGGATGACTCTCGCTCCTCTTAAGGCCAATTCCAGGGCCGTGGCCTTACCGATACCACTGTTACTTCCTGGGTCCATAATCCAATGCAATCAAGACAGTTGGAAACAATGAAAACACATATTAGGAATAGGGAGGTCATATAAGGAATTTGTAGACATAAGCTTGCAAAACAATCACTATCAATAAAATGTTTTCCCCTTGCATTTTGTCTAAATTCTGTGCTGGATCTTCACTGATAAAGGGTTCAAAAGGGGACGTCACAAAAATACCTAGAGGTAATGGTAATTCATCACAAATCAGCAATACGGTGATGTATCAACCTTATTTTACTTTGTACATCAATATCGGCAAAGTTTGGCCAACACGTCATCCTGAGAATAACGTGTTCTGGGAACTCGACTTCTTCCAATTGTTCCAAGTGTTCCAATTACCTGTACACTTACTTCGCATGATACAGATAAGAGGGGTGTGATGGTAAGGTGGTCGCAATACAATGGCAAGTGAATGTGCAGGGATTAAACAAAAAAAAATTGACTGAAATCAATCGATCAATCAATCAATAATCAATGTTAATGTTAAAGATAACTGATCAATCACAATGAGCATCAAAAGTTACGTCAGCGTCTCTATCCGAGGTGGGGGAACGGGGAGTTCTCAGCGACAACCGCTGTAGTAACGTTCAACTTCATCAAATTACGATGTACCCATTACGTTTTGTGATGAAGCTGTAGTTCTGTCATTGGCGTACCGTCATTGACACCCGCGGTTCCTCCTGTCATTAATGGGTTAATCCGAACCTCAACAGGGTACAGACACTTACAAGACGCTGCTCTCAGATTACGTGAACTATCAGATATTCATTTTGAGCTGGTAAAACACACGTTCTATCTCTTTTGTTCCACTCATGCAACTATTCCCTCCAGTTGCAAATAAATTACCACAAACCCTCACAGACCCTCACCTGAGGGGCGGGCGAAACCGTCCTCTTCCGTTTCTGATTGGCTTATACCAAGACTGTGGCTGGCTTTATTGGTTTACCACAGCGTTAGTTTAATGACTAAAGTGCTTTCAATAGACAGTCAAAATCACAACAAATTCCACGTCAACTCTTTATGGACTCTTTTTTCCCTCTCTTCTCCTCTCAAATGACGGGAATTCGTCAACGGACGGAGAACTTTAATACCTGGTCAATGTGGCACCAATATCGCCGATACTGACGGATGAGGTTCAATAGTTATTGGTACCAGTATATGGTGCCAGTTTGTCGGCACAAAGGCGGTCGATTGGCACCGATATTTCGGTAAACGATGCCTATCGCTGGTGGAGAGGAGAGAAATTTTGCTTCTTTTCACAGAAATGTTAACCGATTCTGAGCGAAGCTTACAGTGTGGGAACAAGACAGGACTGTGATCACTGCAAGAGCAAATGGCCATGACTCGGACTGGCCATGACTGCAAGTGCAAATGGCCATGACTGCAAGTGCAAATGGCCATGTCTCAGACAGTGGCGTAGAGGACCTCCATTACCTGTTACTATGGCTGTCTTCCCCCTCAGCTTTACGGGGCTGTAATATCTCGATACCCTACAAAGTACGTAGTAAACTATTGCGTACAGGGCGACGGTTCCTCCTACAATGTGAAGAAATGTCGACATCGCTAAGAGGAGTAATTGTCAGTACCGCCATACTAAAGTTCTATCCGGTCACCGCTTCAAATTTAAATTCCACTGAGAAATCAACACCCTTTCCTGTCGTTTAACTATAAAAACTAACATTACTAACACTAACATTTGTACAAAAAGATCTCCTACGACCGTTGACAGGACAGAGTGGACAGGATGTTGTACATAAGGTAAAAATAATAATATTTAAAAAAATATATACATAAACATATTTTGAAGGTAGTCACAAGTAAGAATGAACTTCCTGCAAGATCTTTTCCGGTTGTAGAGGTCACTGGCCGGAAAATGTTTGTAGAGAGAGCTTAAGGATTTTTCAAATCAAAATGAATTTAATGGCCATATTAAAGAGACGGAAATTGTGAAATACTGAAGTTGTTCTTTTTTCCACCCGTTTGTCAGGAAGTTCTTTGAATCTCATAATGTTCTTGTTATGCAGTCTTGCAGTCTTTTGGCCAACTCATAGATGACAAGGACATACATGTTTTTCTGGGGTACATCTGATAGTAGTCAAAGAAAGGTGTCCCCAGCTCCAAATGCCCTGCAGCTGTTTAGACGATCAGAGTCAATTTTCCCAAAATTATGAGAAGCTAAGGTCAAAGTGACTGTCCAACTTCAACCGATCCCCCGAGATAGATTGGATAATGTGGTGTCACCAATGTTGACAACAAACATCATACCCAGTCCATCCTCAATCAGGGTCTCTTATTCTGAGGCGTTTACATGAGGTGACGCCCTTCAAGCACTACTGATCTTTGAAAAAGCAGAACCAAATCAGCTGTCACCCTGCTTGCATGAGCGGACTTGCTCCAACCCCAAATCTCAAAGTTCTTTCGTTCACCAATGGAAATACAAGCAGCCCATCTCAATTACATTCAACCAGTTATCTCCAATTGTTCTGTCACTTTGTGTTAAATCTCAGCAAGCTGGCCTGCTGACTGTCCCCACGGTTAAAATCAAAATCATTGGAAACAGCAATTGCATACTTTGCATCAAGACTGTGCATCAAATACTTGCCTGTGATGTCTATACTGTATGATGAGAGTGAGTGTCAAATAGGCGGAGTACTGCAGCTGACCGCTGCTCTTTTTTGCCATCTCACTGAAAGTGACTGCTGTCAACACTGCACATTCAAACTCATAGTTCAGCCACCTTCTTGTTTCCCCAGTGATTTCTTTTGGTCCTCAGGCCAGCATCTCCCCATTCCTTTTCCAGGTGCACATCCATAGTGTCAAGCTTATCCCAAGCCCCTCTTTGCTCTGCCATCCTATTCCCACAACACCCCACTTCCTAAAAGCAACCGCCAGCACTTAATTTACTGTGTACTGTCTCCCTCACTGTGTACTGTCCCCGTCAATCCTCCATTCTGGCTGTCATCATTGTAAAGCTGCTCTTCCTGCAGTTTGCGCTCCATGTCCAGCCATTCTTTGAGAAAAATGCACAAATGCGCTCAAGGAAATATACTCCAGTTGCCCGTCAAGAGATCTCTTCTCCTTTACCATTTTTTAAGGAGAGTTTTTACTAGTCTTAACACAGAGCTCATGTCTGGCTTGGGAACTGTCAAGTAATCTGTTACATCGTACTGTATGTTATTCTGGGCTTTAAGGATTTATCTGCACTTCTGACCAAAACAGAGCCCCCTTTGTTTTGCAATTGTCTAGGTCACCTCAAATAAACACAACACAAAACAAGCAACTGTTCTTAGAAAATCTTTCTGTATTTACAGGTTTTAAACAGACAAGCTGGTACAGACAGAGTGCTTATATACACAGCAGCACAAGATGTTAAAATGAGTCCTAAAACGATATAGTATTTACAGATGGACTTTAGAGAAAAGTACTGACTAAGAACAAGTTTTATCACAAAACTTCTGTTCTACATGGTATAACAAACTCCATGAACTGTACAGTTAAAAACCAATAAATGGTAAATGTACATGGAATCCAATGTTTCTCTGACTGAGAGGCACTGAATTATATATAGATATATACACACACACTGTACATAATATATACATATAGTGTATAGGCATGTATAATTACATACATATAGCTACCTGTGGTGCAAAAGCAGCGATAGAAATTAGAATGTATGGACTTTAATACTACAAAATAACTGCTAAGTGGGTGGACTGACAAAAGTATTGTTACACTGTACATAAAAAATACACTGGCAATAACAAAAAATGAGCCTCTAAAAATGTTTGCTCAAAATTGCAAAAGGAAATTCATGAACTAAAAGTAACTGTCAGTCATTCATAAAACAAGGGAGATTGTCAATAATACTTCAAGTTCATGCAAAAATACAAACCATTAAAAATGAAAGAGAGAAACATTTTCCCTGTTGACCAACCAGCTGTGCAGTTTCCCTTCATTGCGGAGGGTGCAAAAAATAAAATAAAATAAGATAAAATAAAATAAAAAAGAAGAAGAAGAAAAAAGGGGTGGGGGGGGGCATTTCCTGTGCGGGCTAGGGGACAGAGGAGGAGTACGGAATGGGCACTTCGTGGGGAGCGACCATCTCCTCTTCCGTATCTTCCTGGCAGGACAGGCTGCTTGCTGCAGCGGTGCTTGGCGCTGTGGTGGTAACAGTGGGGACAGAACTACCAGACGTGCTGGTCCCACTGCTGGCAGTGCCAGAGGAACTTGTGGGGATGGACAACTCCTCTTTTTTGGGCTGATTAATAGCAAACTCAGTGATGCTGAAGACAAACTGCAGGCAGCCTAACTTGATGTAGCTGCCATGATGGAGCAGCGCTGTGCCCTCCCAACCTGCTCCACTCCCACCAATCAAACTAGAGCTGCTGGCCTTGCAGTTGCATGAAAGCTCGGAGGAATCCTGCTGGTGGCTGCTCATCACTCCAACAGGTGGTAAGATACCAACTACGCAACCTGGACCGTCATCTTTGTCTCGCTTTTTACTGCGACCTGTAAAGATGGAGTGAATGCATGAGTATGGTGTTTCATTTCAGGCTGACATGTAAAAGCTGTCAATATCAAAGGTTTAATGGAGAAAGTGATGTTCAAAAGCACACCAGAAACTCATAGCTAGGATGTAATTTACATAGGCATTACACATTGGTTTGTGGAAAAGTCAGAAGTCATTATCACTTTATTATCATTGCTGGAGGACAATGAAGTTGATAGCAACTGCTCATGTTCAGTGCAACTAAAAAAAGGGCATAACTTAAAAATATTATAAGACAAATAACACAATATGCAAAACAATCAGAACACAGAAAACCAAAAAGGGCTTAATAACTATAACCCAACCTTTCTTCCCAGATCTAATTGGGGATAACAGGCAAAGCAGAACAAATGAGACCAGAATACATTGCAAGTCCCGACCAGTATTTCCGTAAGACCTTTCACACATACTGTATTTGGACTGCGCAGCAGCGGACTGCTCGCCAAAGTTACTGGGGAGCACTCAGGGAGTTTAACGGGTAGAATTATTTATGAACGAGTCCAAAAATTGAACAGATGTTTCTGGTCATAAAAAGAAAATTAACTTGTGATGGTGTAAGCAGGCATCCAAACAAAATTATAGGTGTACGACGAGATTTGTTTGGTCGAAGTTCAATATCCTTTTGTGAGCATAAGTTGAAACAAAAGTCATGCTCTTCTGTGAAGTTCTGACACACTGCATTATGTGATGCACTATATGCTTTTTAAGAGATTTGTTCAATGATCATTTCAACTCATGTGCTGGTGCAATCTTGACTAATGGCCAAATATGCCTGTCTATCTTTGTGCTGAAGCTGCTTGAGCCCTTTGCCGAGATGGTTGCACTACAGGATGATTTAAAAGCCGACTTGCAAGACCTTTAAAGAGCCTCCAAAGAATGACAAAGACTCACGGATGATGCCTTGAACTTTAGCCACAAGACCACTGGGTGGAGATGGAGAGGATTTCTCAGAGAAATCACAGGAGTAGAGAACGTTGTCCACTGTCGTACCATGCTCACTGTAGTTGAGTAGCTCATAATGTTTGGTGTTCTAGCAACAACATACAAAAGCGTGATTACAATCTTGACCACCTCGTCATACAAATAGGCAGCTGTTGATGTAAGCTGATGGACGTACTTCATCGTAGAAAATACAGGCATGTTTCCCAGACACGTAATTGCAATGACCATATTTTGTAAGGCACACATCCATGTCAGCACCTATAATGGAAAAAGTATATGAGCGGTAAACTGTACAAGTACAGTGCAGAGTTCTAAACTCTATATTTCATTCATGACAGGTCATTGTTTCTACCTTTAATAGGATTTGAATGACTGAAAAGCATATAAATAGTACAATATATCAGTGATGCAACTGTGTGGGCCCTGCCAGAGCTGTGTTTGTGTGATGAGATGTGATAAAATGAGATGACCTGGAGGAGAGGTCATCAGGAGGTTTGGGACCATCTGATGAGCATCCCCCAGGGCCAAGGCTTTATTCAATATAAATGGGTGTAAGTCTGCATCATAGATGTATTGTATGTAACCAAGAATTCGTACCAGATCCTATGTGCAATGTTCTATAGCACATGTTGACTGCCGCTCCTTTCCCTGTCAGAGGATAAAAGACGGCTCGGGCCTGCACTTTTTTCTGACCTGTTGAGAACATATTAACTTTGTCACATTTACAAGAATCATCTTGTTTGGTTATTATCATAGTACATTGGTGCACATAGATTTTCTGCATTTATGTTATGAAGCCATATCTAGAGATAATTGAGAAGTTGAGAAAAGTATTTCAGTAAACCAATCAAATTCACAGAATAAACAAATCATATATACAATGATGTTTCAGAAAACCCTGAGTCTATGTCTAACATTCAGGGAAAAGTCTAACATTTACGGTTCCTGTAATGGCTGCATGTGGTGCTACACTGCACATTTTGGTTGAATCGATTTGTCTTGGAGAGCTCCCTTTTAAGGCTGGCACACTGTTGAGTGTATGTGACACTTTGTCTTAAAGTTTATCTAATGGTTGGAAAGTATCCTGGTGTGTAATAAAACTAACACGGACACATACAATTGGAATTGTGACTTACTGTCAGACCGTGGTAACAGGGATTTGGGGGTTGAGGAGGCCAGAGAGGGTGTCCTCAGCACTTTGGGAGGGAAGAGCTGCTGGATCCTCTGCCAGGCCAACAGCTTGATCATCTCTGAATCAAGTTTGTCCAGCTCGATCCCTTCAAAAAAATAAATAAAATAAAAATAAATTATATATATATTTATATATATAAAATTGACACAATGGTAATCAAAGACTGTCATTTGAATCTGCCAAACATATGAATATCAGATGATGAGAGATAATACTGTAAATGAGGAATTGCAAATACACCTGTCCATAAGAACTTCAATTATCAAAGATCATTTTCTCTGCTCACGTATAGATGAGTGTAGATAGTACTCGTACATTGACTCCACTGATGCATAACTACTGTCACAAGATTGGTACATGTACTTGCAACAGTCACTCTTGTAAAAAAAAAGTCATATAAACATCATTCAGTTGTTCAGTGCATACAATACTTACTCCCATCTGCTTGCACATCTTTCATACAGCTGGTAACTGAGGTCAGTGAACTCGGCGACTCAATCAATGGCGGGCTACACTTGATGTCTGGAAAAAGGTAACGCTTTGGTGAACTAACTTAATGTTCTGCACAAAACTTGGAAAGATTTAGCAGACTGATTCTGTCAAGTACAAAGAAACCAATACAAGTTTCGTCCCACACATTTCAAAAAAGCTGAGGTGGAACAAAGTATAAATTCAGTTGCTGGGAAGATCAGGAACTTAACCAAGTAAACATGAGCACATCTATGAGATGTAACAGTGGCAATGTGTTGACCATGAAAATTGAATGGAATTCATGTCTGAATATGATGTATTCCTCTTGTGCTTCAAATAGTCAAGCAGCTGCTGAGTGCTTGTGACGACACAAAGTCAATATTGACACGCTTGACATACTTGCTGCCATTTAAGAAAGATGTGGTTGAGATATTGAATGGATTAAAGAATAATTGTACAAGTTCAACCACCAGGATGGGGCCATTTCCTGCTATGCCGAACGGGAGTCGAATTCTATCATTCCCCCTCAGTGAAATCTCTAGACTCAACTTCAATTCCAATACAATACTTTCCCATATGATGATTGTGACATCACAATGCAAGGTTTCTCAAACATGCAACGAGTACATACCAGGGGACAATGATGATTCTGGCTTGCTTGAGTCCTGGATGCCTTGAGGGGAACCAACTGAGAGGGCATTGCTGGTGATAGATTGAGAGGATTTTTCGTCATGGCTCAGACATTCCTCCTGGAGGTCTGGCTGGTGGCTGTGATTTTGTTGCCCTATGTGGGGCCATATCGTTGGAGCAGTTACACAACTTTTCTGAGTACAGACATCCATTATGCTCTCAGGCTCCCTTTTAACCGTTTCCACTCCTATGTGGTTACCCAGCTCTGTGACAAGAACTGGTTCTGGTGTGCTTCCACTAGACTTCAGTCGGTACTGCTGCTCTGATGAACTTTTACAGTCTATCGGCCCGTTGGCTTTAGGGGGTTGACAGTCTTCTGATGAAGGCCCATTGGGCTTTCTACAAGTCTGACAAGGTGTTGTACTGCATTTATAACCTCCCAACTCTTTTTCCACATCCCTTGACACAGAGGTTCCAAGAGTGTCAATAGAAGTGTGGCAGGATAAATAACAGGGTCTGGAGGGAGACGTTTTGCCTAGAGAGGATTGGGTTTTGATATCCTTTGATGCCACACAAGATTTAATGTTGACATTCTGCAGAGCTTCCCACTCCACTGATGATACTGATGACGCCATTTGCTTGATGGACAGGTGGCGCATGATACTGCACTGGAGGGCAATGACATCTTGAAGCCACTGCTCAAAAGAATAAAAGAAATGTTTTATTACACGAGAAGTGGTCTTTGAAAATGACTTCAAATTTAATAACTTGTGTATACCTCCTGTTGCTCAGCCTCTGAGGTGAAGTGCTTTGAGGACTGGCAGTGAGATGGAGCATTGCAAACCAATTCCAACTGGCGAACTCCTGCAGGAAGGAGCATGGGAGGTGGATTTTGGTACTGGGACTTGATGGAGCCTGGAACCTAAGTAAAAAAGTTATTATAGCTAAACATCATTTCTTAATACATTAAAAGGTTAACAATAATGTTTACCAAACATCGACACAAATGCAAAATTTTGGGAAATGTGTCAATACATTGAGAATATACATGAGAATGAACAAATAAATAGAGGAAAAAGAGGAACAGTTTCATTACTCAATGTGAACTGTCGTAATGACAATAAAAGATTCCTGATTCCTGACAGTGTAGGTTCATGAATGCAGTGAGAGCTGACGTGAGGATTACTGGTGAAATAATTGAGGACACAAAGGATAATGGGAATTGGAGGGGTTATCCACTGTGAATATCTCTTAAGGAAGAGGAGAGGAAGACGTCGAAGGAATACTAACCAAAAATATTTCTGTAGTAGCTCTTGTATGAGTGCTCCTATGACAACCAGCACAGGTGAAACTCATAGTTTTACAACTCTAACTGCAAATAATAAATTCTATTGGCACTAAAATTGGTAATAGTAGTAGCAGTACCTAGGTTGAACTACAGTTACCCCATTTATTTCCCATCTGAAATTAATGGGTAGGAGAAGTATGGCATTGTACATGGTCATTGAACGTTGGGCCAGGAAAAGAAGATTCCCAACCAAGCTAGTCGTTTTGATGTGCAATTGTGCGGCTTTGTTAAATTATGCAGGAGTAGTTGGGCACAGAAAATTGACATTCATTTTGTCCAATCAAACTGCATCTTATCTTTAGGGAATACTGTTGCCACGCTAACTGAAAGCAAAGAAACTGCATAGCTGTCGATCCAGTAATGTAACAGTAGATTTGAACTTTCACTTTGGAAGCTGCATAAAATACTGCCAAGGGATTTCTCATGATGCACTAAGCTTTTCTCTCCTCTCTCTGTGTCTTCCTCTCTCCCCACCTGCATACATGTCGCATTAATGCAGGTTAATAATTGAGCATCTTCTCGGGGTCCTTGTTGCCTGTGCTTTATTAACCCGCCGACCGCAGCTGGAACATGACCCGTGACGACGGACCACTTAACGTCTGCTCCTGTTACTGCTCCTGATCAGCATGCTATGCATCTACTGCTGCCCATCTTTTGGCCTCCATCTCTCACTCTTTCAACCTAACCAGTCAAGACAGATGGTGGCCCTGGTCTGCTTGAGAATTCTTCCCATCAAAGGGCAGTTTTTTCTCACCACCGTCGCTTGCCAATACGGGAAATATTGGGTCTCTGTGTGTTAATCTTATGCTTAAATGTTGAGGAGCTCTACCTGCTCCATCTTGGAAGGCACTTTATGATTTGGCATTTAACAAATAAAATGAACTGAGCAAGGGACAAGTTATGCTGCCAGGAGCAAAACAAATGAACGATAATATATACAACCAGGCAATGGGTGACTATCCACAGCATGAAGATGCATGCAATCGCTCTTTAATGGACGTTAATACATTGTATAGCACTATCATATTCAGGACCCGTAATATGCATGTCAATCCAATAACCAAAAAAATGCACAATAAATGAAAGAGTTGTGGATGAACAACAACATTTTCCCTTAACAGTCAGAAAAAAAGGTTGCAACACAATGAACAGAGAAATCCAGCTAAAAGCCAAGAATACTGGGCCAATGCTACTCATCAAGTCTGGAAAGTTAAAATACGTT
>OMPJ01045969.1:17061-53777 GCA_900312935.1 Carapus acus | reverse complement strand
CCAAATAATTTTATGACAAGAAAAAAACATTAGCCTCAGCAGTGGCAATGAGGTGTGCTGAGTCCAATACTCTTCACTTTCTATCCGCAGGACTGCATCCTGCGCACTCTAGCTACCTCATCCTAAGGTTGCACAATGACACCATGGTGGTAGGGCTCATCTCTGGGGAGGATGAGTTGGTACATTGACATGAGGTGTTGCGGCTTTGAGTTTGGGACATCCAATCCAACATGACTAAAACAAAGGAGATGTTAGTGTGACCCATATGGAAATATAGTGTCACTAATATATTCTCCTATTATTCATTTCTAATTTATGGTGCGTCAAAGTCACTTTGGTCACTTAAAATGTTCAAACTGATGGGTGTCAAAGTTATGTTGGTCTCTAAAGGGTTAAACTGATGACGTATGCACGCAAAACATTATTCACACGTTGGCCACTAGAGGTCGCATGCACCTTTGCCATTCCATTCATTACTTCACTGAACATCACAGAGTGAAGTCACGAGTCATATCGTTGTGTTGCAAAGACAAAATTTATAAGCTAAAATACTTGTCAATTCTCAAACCGGGTGTTGGAAAAGCAGCATTAGATAGCCTGGGAGCTGGTTTGCTGTGCTTTGTGCTGCTGAGAACTCCAATTGTTTTTTTGTGTGATCCTGAAGTCTGGTTCCAAGCTGGACTTAGGTATGATGGCGAGCCAGTCCCAGTGAGTGAGAGTCTGCGGAGAGGGAGCGTTTGGATGTGGTGTGGCCAGCTGCATCGGTCTTCACACTATGCAGTGACCTATAACTGAACTGACCCACAATCAGAGTCGCAAGTATCGAACCGAATCAGTACGGAATAAAGGATTACAGTTGAACTAAGGATTCCCAACAAAGGAGTACAAAAACAATTGCTCAATTCATAACTACCCGGAGAGAATTCATTTTTTTGAAAGGACAAATTAAAAAGGAAATTTTTCTATTTTTTCTATTTTTGATTTTTGCAAACAGAGCTCTATTTTATTTTATTTTTGGGGGTTTATTTACAATTTAGAAAGCAGTGCATTCAATTTGTTTATAATGTAATAAAAGTGCCTACAGCTGTTCTCAGTACATAAAGTCTCATTGTGAGTCTCAATTATACGGCCAAGAACCTAGTAATCTTAATTGTTGTACTAACCTGCTATCCTACAGTAGGGGTGCTACATTAGTCAAAGGTAAGGTAATCGGTAGCACCAGGTAACAGGCTAAGAAACTGTTTCTATGCAGGAGCGGTTTGTCATGTGTTCTTTGAATCCACAGACTGCAAGTGGAACACGACCAGTGACCAGTACCCTTTTTAGTGTTTCCATGACGGCACAATTGAGATGATTTTACTTTTTAATATATCGTTCAAGTTGTACCACGATAATAAAGATATTCTATTGTATTTTTTTGTATCCTATTTATTGTTCCACTTGTTTAACTTCCTTTTTATGGTCATTTGTGTTGGTAATATCACAATATACGGTTTAACTGATGTGAATGTATAGTGTAACTGATGGATGTCGCACTTCTGCGTTCCTATGGGCCGAATGCAGACATCAATTGACTTTAAAAAGAGACGGCAGAGATTATACATGTCCTGAAAAGTGTATGATCAAGAGGCAGTTTACAGGTGCAAACTGATTGTCTAGAGCACATGGGGAGGGGGAGAATGTACAGCAAATATTGTAAACATCAACAATTTCGACTGCCGCATTTGCTCCCCTCAACGGTAAATTGACGTGTGGGTGGGAGTGTGTACGTAATACTGCCCGCACCACCTGCTGGTGACATCATCACATTGCAGAATCTGTGAATCAGGTACACCATGACGACGGTGTCTGCAGTGAAAGTCTATTTTGTCATCGTGAGTAGCCCTAGAAAGAAATGAAAAATACTCCAAAAATACAAGGTGTCAGACTTCTGTTGATAAAGACATACATCAACAGCTTCAGCCATACACCAATATTTGTCATTTGGGGATTCTTTTCTTCTTCAATACACCACAGGATACCTGAAGAAATGGCAGAGGAAAACTCCCTGGAAAGGTATTTGAGCTGCAACATGTGTTCTGACATGTTCAGAGACCCTGTGTCGCTGAAATGCAGACACAGTTTCTGTCTCACTTGCCTGCAGCAGTACTGGAAGTATAACAAAAACAGGAGATGCCCTGCATGCAAAAGAACGTCACTGAAACGAGAAGCAGGAGTGAACTTGGCTTTGAAGGAATTTGCTGATTCGTTTGCCGGGAGACTGAAGTCTGATACAGAGAAAGAACTGGAAATAGTATGTGCTACACATAAAGAGGACCCCAAAAAGTACTGTAGGGAAGAGGAGAGAGCTTTGTGTTCTGTCTGTGACTTTCCCCACAATGACGACCACAAGGTGGTTTCTATTGGACTTGCAGTTAATGAGATGAAGGACCAACTGAAATCTGACATAATTAGTCTGCAGGACCGGCGGAAAAAATTCAAAGAAGCTAGGGAGACGTTTAATGAAATGGTCCAACACTCTAAGAAGCAGGTGCTAGCTTCAGAGAGAAAGATCAGAGCTCAGTTCAACAAGCTCAAGCAGCTTCTGAAAGAGGAAGAGGAGTCCAGATTGGCAGCTCTGAAAGAGGAAGAGGTGCAGAGGTGGAAGGCCATGGCCAGAGAGAAGATTGAGGAGACACTAACCTCCATCTCAGACACTGTCTATGATATCGAAGAACAGATAGTGAAGGATGATCTGCCTTTCCTTGGCAGTTGCAAAGCTTTGAATATTAGAATAAAAGTCCTTCACTTACTGTCAGATCCACAGCTACTCCCAGGAGTCTTGATTAATGAGGCCAAACATCTGGGCAACCTGTCCTTCAGAGTGTGGGACAAGATAAGGAGCAACATCACGTTCAGTCCTGTTATTCTGGACCCACACACTGCACACAGATGTCTGTATCTGTCTGATGACTTGGCAGGTGTGTCACGCGGAGACCTGCACCAACAACAGGTTCCTGACAATCCAGAAAGACACTCCAAATACAATTTTGTTTTGGGTTGCGAGGGTTTTAGCTCAGGTAGACACAGCTGGGATGTGGAGGTGACAGATGTCCCTGGATGGATTGTGGGTTTGGCGAAAGAGTCAGTTGACAGGAGGGGAGATGGACATGCTACAACAAAAAATGGATTCTGGTGTTTACAGCACTGCAATGGAAAATACACAAATGGCTTTGGTGAAAAAGTGAAATTTAGGAAAAGTCTAAGAAGGATCAGAGTCCAACTGATCTACGAGGAAGGGGATGTGTCCTTTTATGACCCAGAAGACACAACGCACATCTACAGTTACAGTGAAACGTTCACAGAGAAACTTTTTCCCTGCTTCTCGATTTCAAAAGCTATCGATGCAAAGAGCAAAACTATCAGGATCTGTCAGATCAAGATGTCTCGATGAACGATTAACTCTGGCGACACAGTTCAACAATCATTCAATTAGTGATAGCAGAGTACGCCATCCCCAGGATATGGATGGGACAGCACCTCACCCTAGGTGTTCCAACAACTGAGTTCTTGGGTGCAGCTTTAGGGTAGAAACAGATTGTCCAACATGCTGACCATTTAGCCAAAGTAAGACGACTGCACATTCCATTATAATCCTGACAAGTGCATGCAGTTGTGTGCTCCCTAGCTCCACGGCACTTCAGCAAGAGAACTATCAAGAACTAACAAGTCACCTAATCTGCTGCAGAATGTTTTTTTCTCTCTGAGCATCCACATACAGCTTTGGTACCCAATAACTTTTTTTCAACCATCTTGTGCCTGTGGAAGCAACTTTTCCATTCTCCCAGCGGCTGATGCAGATCTCCCCTTACTGCAGGTCTGGTGAGTGTGCCGCCACTACAACCAACTCCATGCTGCGGACAGCTTGGTCTCACTGAAGAAGCGTCCCTTTTGTATGCATGGCTCCACCCTTCTTGTAGTGTTTTTCCTTAGTTATTAAGATCCAGGTATTAAACCATATACATGAATTATAGCAGCTGGGGTTTTTTGGTCATTGAAGCTGTAAAGATCTGGATGATAGCCCTGCACTGACTTTCAGGATCTACACCTGTTAATAAGAGTCTTCTAAAGTATCTTCTTCGCCTTTTATCAAATTGCCAGTGATCCAATGAAATGGCTGTTTAATGTGATCCAGTGGGGATCAAAAGGAGAGAATTAGTAATGTTTGGGGTCAGATTGGGTGGTATGTGTAGTAATTAGTAGTTGGACAGGTAAGAGACCTGCAATTTCAATTACTGGTTGTCCACTTTCCAAGTCAGTGATGCATTTAGGAACACCAGATGATGTATAGTGTGGAGACAGGGGCTCTATCCAAAGGATACGATATCGGAGGAAAATGGGTGCCACACATTGGGTTTATGGTGGCAGAGGACAGGAGGATAGTAGGTGAATGGAGGATACAAAGGAAAGCAGGAGATGGAGACAGGTGCTCTACTGTGGCGACCCTTGAATGCAGCTGAAAGAAAAATAAGATGATGATCGGCAGTTGCCCCATTATCAGGTGTGAACTAGTGTCGTGCTCTCATTTCTAGTAAATAATGTATTGTGTCAGTGGCATTTCTCAGATTCGTTTTCAAAATTTGCCGCGGATCAGTTTGTGAGTAGTTATGAACTCCCGATGTGCGTCGTACATGGAGGACACAAACAAATAAGCAATTTTCATTTCGGGAAGCACATTTATTTGACGAAGACACAAAGTAATCGAACCTTGCGAGCTGCAGTTGTCAAGACTTTTCAACGTTTGAATCCGATATGATCTGCGGTATGTCGTTTCACGCCCTCATCACCAATCTCCAAAAAAAAAAAAAAAAAAAACTCTCGGTGGCAGGAGTTACGTTAGTTTTAAAGACTTGTGTCGTATAATTTTTACGGCGTTCACCCATGCAGAGTACAACAATAAAACATAAGAAATAAGTTAAATATATATCTTCTTCATGAAATGAGTGTGCACCACACTCTTTCTCCGCAAACTATGTCATGTCTCTTTGCAATGAAAACACAAGGCTCGAATAAAGCCTTGTGATGACGTAATGCTGACGCCGAACGTTCCACCCACAGCATCGCCTGCTGGTGACATCATCACCATGCATTCAGTCCGCAGATTTCATCATGACGCAGAAATGAAAGTGTATTTAGACTCCATCGCACCAATCTCAAATACACCACGGGCTGAGAGCACTGCCTCAAGACGTCTGTTGTGGAAGCCTTTTCACAGTGGCCTGAAGGCAAGCCTGCACAGAGTGTAATTCTGAGTTCAATCAAAGAATAATCTGGATAAATAATAACTGAACATGGCCCAGGGAAAGGCATCACTAGGGAATTATTTAACTTGTATGCTATGCTCAGAGATGTTTAAAGACCCCGTGTCTCTGGACTGCGACCACAGCTTTTGTGCCACCTGTTTGCAACAACTCTGGAGACAATATCAAAACAAGTTCTGCCCAATTTGCAAAAAACAGACTGTGTTACCAGACAGTGGGGTAAATACTGCGTTAAAGGAATTTGCCGATGCATTCGCAGGGAGACTGATATCAGAACCTGAGAAAGAAGTGCCGATTATATGTCCCAAACATAAAGAGGAGCCTCAGAAATTCTGCAAGGATGAGCAAAGAGCTTTGTGTAGCGTCTGTGACTTTCCACACGAAGAGAGTCACAAAGTGATTTCAACTGAGCAAGCAGTCAGTGAGCTGAAGGACCAGCTGCGGTATGATTTGAAGTCTTTACAGGAGAAGAGGAACAAGTATAAAATCGCAAATGAAACATACAATGAAATGGTTCAGCTCTGCAGAAAACAGTTGTTCTCGACAGAAAAGCAGATCAGAGCCCACTTCAACAAGCTCCAGCAGTTCCTGTCAGATGAGGAGGAATCCAGAGTGGCAGCTCTGAAGGAGGAAGAGGAGCAGAAAGCGGAAGCAATGACAAGAGAAGCGATTGAGGAGAACCTTGCATCTTTCTCAGACACTGTCTTTGCTGTTGAAGAGGAGCTGCTGAAACATAATGTGTCCTTCCTTCGCGGTTACAGAGACATTCGGAGCAGAACCAAAGCTCAGTGCTCACTGTCAGACCGTGAGCTACTCACAGGCGCACTGACAGATGTGGCCAAACACTTGGGAAACCTGTCCTTCAGTGTCTGGAGGAAGATGAAGGACAACATTAGATTCAGTCCTGTTATTCTCGATCCAAACACTGCAAGCAAATGCTTTTATTTATCTGATGACTTGACTAGTGTAAGACATGGAGACATACGTCAACAGCTTCCTGATAATCCTGAGAGATACATTAATCATAACGTTGTCCTGGGCTCTGAAGGCTTCCTTGCAGGGAAACACAGCTGGGACGTGGAGGTGGGAGACCATCCAGATTGGATACTGGGAGTGGTGAAAGAGTCAGTTGAAAGGAAGGGAGAGACGAATGACGCCTTCAAGTATGGGTTCTGGTGTTTGCAGTATTGTAAGGGGAAGTACACAGACGGGTTTGGTGCTAAAGTGAAAGTAGAGATAAGACTTGAGAAGATCCAAGTCCAGCTGAACTATGAAAAGGGAGAGGTGTCCTTTTATGATGCCGAGGACATGATTCACATCTTCACCCACAGTGACACCTTCACAGAGAAAATGTTTCCGTGCTTTGGTGTGGGGGATGCTGGTGATGCAAACACCAAATCAATCAAAATTTGTCCGTCTAACACCTCTCAGTCCACTCGCTTTGATCTTTCAGTCTGAACAACTCAGGTGAGCAGTCTTGCATTTTCAAGAAACTGAATGATTTAGAATTGTACAGTGAAATATTTTTAATCTTTTAATGCAGGATGTAGCAATAGAATAATTTTCTACATCTCGCCGGTTTGAATATCCGCCAACTTTGTTTTTGTAAATGCACCATACAGTTTAAGTGAAATTATAATATTGTATTTATGATATTTTCAGAACTATCACTGAAAGGTGTTCTGCTGCTTTGGAATCTTCATCTCTCCATGGTTATGTAAATGGACACCGGTTATCAAGAGGGTATGGCAACATCTCCACTCTGACGATCTTCAAGAGAATCAACATGAAAAGGTAGACTGACCATGGTACAGAAGATGGTCGGCACTGTGGCTGCTGCTCCACTGAGTGTGCTGACAGACTGCATCTCTCTAGTGCTCAAGCTGCTCCATGGCTCAGAAGGAGGCATTACAAAGGGATTATTAAGGGTCAGTGGCCACCCTCTTCCCACACCAGTGTTTGGATTTTGGTGCTCAGAAAACGGACGTCAAAGAGACACTGAGAAAGCAACAGTTTTCATAACCCAATCTGTGGAAGCACTTCACAAGACCTGATCTCCCTTCTGGCAATGGGGCATGTGCAATGAACAAAATATATTGAACCCTTATTCTTTGTACACATCATGAACCCTGTAGATATTTTATTCTGTTGAAACCGTGATATTACAGTGTATGCTTTTCTTTTTTTTCGATGATATGTCAGCACTGCTTTTTTCCTTTAAATCATGGTTTTGCACAAAAGTGAGCAAAGTATATGCAATGACAATAAAAGACTGTCCCGTCTATCTGATGAGTGCGGGAGGGACAATCCGTGTCTGGATGATGTTCTGAAAGAGGATATCCTCACGTGATCATCTCCTGACCCTATGCTTTTACTACGAAAGGGTCTGGCGGAAGTGGCTAATTCTGCCGTACATCTTAATTTGTTGTGCTTCGAAAGGATAGCTGCCTTATTCCGTTTGTTTGTTTGTTTTTTTATTTATCTTGATACACGCAATAGAGATTTGATATTTTTCCCGAACGAACGTCTTTGAGGTTACGAAACGAAAGGTAGTGACATTTCAATATTTTCTATTCCCAATTTTGTTTTTGTCTGTCCATGGTAATGGCACTGGTGGTGCAAATGCAAAATGTTTCCGGCGTTACGCGTGTGTACGTCTTTTTAAAAATCAAGATTTAGGTTTATTTTGTAAGGCATTAATAATATGACGGCATGAAGCAACACTTAAGGTATGCTAATACGTTTGTTCCTCCCAGGACATTTTTATGCAGTAAACTAAAGCATCAAGGTGACACTATCCGTCAATCCTATGAAATGATATACAGTGTACGAAGCTGATATACGCTGAAACAATAAAGTGATAAGGTGTTGTCCTGTAAAAACAGTTTTCACCATTGTAATGCTAGTGATATTTGTTGATTTTTCACGGCATTTTAAAATTGCCATCCCTCCATTTTCTCAGCAACTATCATTGTGATTGTGATTGTGATGCATCACTTTAAAAACTCCCCCCAGCAATGCTTCGAATTAGGTGCACTGTCATGCTCGGCTCTCAGATATCTGTATCTGTTTAGGACAATATTTGAAGGGGCAGATGATCGCTCCTCCTGCATTAGTTGCAAGTTGCTTTGTTTTGTGTTGGCAGGCTGCATTTCTGCACATAGGTAGAAGTCAATCAGAGGTGGCCGATGGATGTTCCAGCTGCCAATCACATTCCGTCGACCTGTCAGCCATGGATGCATAATGAAATGTCCACTGCCTCCACTCAGGGACAGCCCCACCAATTATTCTCTAACTCTCAACACTTCAGGCCAGGATTAGTTTGTAATCAGAACCTACCTCAGATACAATTGTCCAATCCAAGTTGCCAGATCATCTTGAGCACCACATCCACCAAAACTTTAAACCAGAACTTATCTCCTATTTTAGATTCTTACCAAACACCTCATATTTCATCTATGGTTCAGGCGACAAGCCACAGAAGTAATATGTGTTCATCATCTCTTTCACCCTCAAACCAAGATTTCCAGTCTTGTAAGCATTACGATGCACAATTATGCTCTTCACACAGCTCCAATCAAAGGCAAACGTTTCAACAGAACTATCAAAGTTTACAAAATGAACCTCAATCCCCATCTCAAAAAGATTTTTCACACAACCCATCCTCATCCGAACAAAATGCAATCCTGGAGCCACAGACCACCTATTTTGAGGGGGCAAAAGGATCGATCAGCAACAATTTTCCCACCTCTCCCGCCCATCTGCACCCTGCATGGACACTCCAATCAACTCCAACAGGTTTGCTTTTAACAGTATTAATACAAAGGGACCGTGATTGTCTGTCACATTTACCTTGTCCACTCTGCTCTTGTCAAATTCCTTTTGTTTATGTTGAAGCCATGAATGACGTTGTTCCTCAAGTACCAGCTCATCATTACAATGAGACAGTGCCAGAGAAGACTGTCTTGCCACAGGTGCGATGATCAGCCAAGTCAATCACACAGATGTGCCCTTTTTACGAAGAATGTCCAAAGATCACAAGTGTGGTTATGAAAGATTTTTGCAAAGACTTAAGTGTTAAAACATTGATATTGTTTCTGTTCTGCACCTCCACCAAGTTTTCTGCCTGGGCAGAGCTGGCTATTTACCTATTTTGAACTTTACAAAGCTGCAATTCCAAAGCACATAATGTCTTGGGGAGTTGAGTGGTAGATCCAAAATTGTTGCAAATACTGTTCAAAGTATCACATGTAAAATATTGAATTAATATGGAAGGTTTTGTATCCATTGAATGTAACACATAAAACTTAGTTTTGCGTAATTCACTTCTAAATAACAATTTTAGTGTGCTTTGTTTCCTTTGTGACTCAAAAAAACATTTTTCAGTTATTGTAATGAAATCTGAATGCCTTGATGCGGAACACAAAACTGAATTTCACCAGTAAATACTGTGTTTGCTCACAACTGATGAAATATACTACAGAAGTATTTAGCAATATTTATTTGTTTACGCTTCTTTGTCTCTGTAGTCTCCAAGTTCGGAGTCCCGCTGTGGCCTGGATCCAAAGCTTCTGCCCAGTGCTGTAAGAGCTCCGACTATCAGCTCTGTCAAGCCCTTTGTTGTCCTTTGTAAAAGCCTCTGCGGAATCATCTTTTTGACATTTGCAGGCTTTTATGAATTCTACATTTAAACTCTTAGCCCACAATTAATTCAGTTTTTGGCTCTTTATTTGTGGAGTGGTACCTCGGGAACTAAACAAGGACAGACAGCAACACTGTATATCACGAATACTGAATTTAGTAATTTTTTTGTGATCATCAATCATACTTATCATCAATACTATACCATGATTATATTCAGGTCAGACCCCGTACACAACTTACATGTTGAGGTGACGATGAAAAGATGATCAAAGTTTATCTCAAACCAAAGAGGGTGATGTAAAGCAATTGTACCAGATGGGCTCAGGGTCACTGTGTCTCATTATGTGTTTCTGACAGGTAAAGGTGATGGCAGACGACAGGGCTGAGTGGGAGGGCAAAGTTTTTGTGTCTGAGCATTTTTCAAGTGTTCCTCCTCTGGCAACTACTCACTGTTTTATAGAGGATAGGGGTAAACACACACACAAACACTCACACACACACACACACACACACACACACACACACACACACACACACACACAAACAACACAGAACACTTTGCGGTGAGTCACCGTTGAGCAGAGAACATGATAAAAAAAAGTTACCTGTGTTACCTGTGTCTTACCAACAGTTGACTGCTTTGTAAAAATTATGATTAATTTATTGTTTTTTTTAATTTAATATGATTCATTGAATTAATGGTAAATGACTGGCTTCTTGAGAATTCACTCAACCAGTCTGGATCAAGAGAAACTCAAACAAAAATGTTTACTTATTTTATCAACTCTAACCTCTAGGTAGCGCAAGTCCTTATGCTATCCGCTCCACCACTTACTGTGTGCCCTGTGAGGGTCAAACTGCTTTGCTGAGTGGTCTGCCACTGGGAGCGCTCATCACCCCTTTGGCAAAACCTAGCACCCAAGAGGTTAGTGGTTCATTTTTACTCATGGACCACAAAGCAAACAAAATGAAATGCTTGACTTCATCTTATCATATATATTTAATAGCTTATATTTTGTATGAAAAATCACCATTGTATTGAATCTAAAATGGAATTGAAATATCCTGAAATATTGAAATATCCTGAAAAAATCCTAAAAATGACCTGCCTCTTCACCTCTTACTGATTGGTTTCATGTTTTTTGGTTTGTATGTGTACATTTTGCGTTGCTCGCAGTCGCTTCCCTTATGCAGGGAGTCAGACTCAGTGCAGGGTTGTGCTGGATGTGGAGCCTTCATGTGTCCTGCTATGGACTGGCAAGACTGTGGTCAAAGGTTCTACTGCCCCTTCTGCGGCGCACGTAATGATGGTAAGAGAAATCTCAGACCAACCTGTACTGAGCGAGGACTGACACATAGCTTCTAACACATAGGAAGTGAACTCATTGTGGCAGGCTTAAACAGCAGGCTTTATGATATAAATGTGTATATACTGGTTATTACTTTTTTCTTTGTTGTATGACAGGTGTGGGCTAGGTAAGGAATGTCTGATGTTTTGGCCGATACATGCTTCATAAATTGTAGAAGAAAACAAGGCTCACCTGACTTTCTGTATCTAGTACCTCCCACAATTCTGATTTATTTTTGTGTAACAGCATATGTATATCTTGATCTGTATCAGTGCCATGGCAACATTACCAGCCTACCCAAGGGACTGACGGGGTCCGTGTGGATAAAGGACAAAGGCCTGAACTCAGTTTGGGATCATATGAGATTCTTCACTCTCAAAAGGTA
This sequence comes from Carapus acus, assembly GCA_900312935.1. NCBI lineage: Eukaryota > Metazoa > Chordata > Actinopteri > Ophidiiformes > Carapidae > Carapus > Carapus acus. The sequence continues at coordinate 42,099 of OMPJ01045969.1, read as the reverse complement.
TGATTTTGTCTCAATGTTTACTCAATGTCAGCCAATGACTGGCAAGATCCAAGCGCATACTGCCAATTTTTGCACCTCAATATATCTACTTGTGGTACACATCTGCAGAAAGCTAAATGGAATACATAATCGGAAGTTACTGTGCCAAATTTATCAGACATTAAATGCACAACTATCAAATGTATTCAAAGTTTATTTGGAAAAGGCTGACAGTTCAGACAATGGCACAATTGTGCTTCTAAAGACAGTACATTCCTAATTCAGTTGGATGACGTCTGTGGCAAGAGATTTGAAATTTACAGATGCATAATTTTGCAATGAAAGATGCTAATTTTCAAATGGATCAGTCTTTCCTAACCACTGTGCCACAGCACACAAGTGTGCTGTGAGAAACAGTCAGGTGTGCTGCAGTGTAAAATGTGTGCCGTGGTTGAAAAAGGTTAGGATACACTGAAATAGATATACGTTTTTGTTCAACATCAATTCTCTTTCCATTGTAGGACAAACATGCTGCACTACTTTTTGCCGTCGATGTGTCAGCTTCAGCACTGAGAGAGGGACATTTGGACTTAGTAACTCAACAAATACACACTCTGCTGAGCTTTCTAAACAGGTAATATGAACTGTACATAAACATTCATACAGACTCACACACAAGCACATGAATTTTGGATTGCAATGGCATCCTGGATCTCATCCAAAGTCTGTGTTTTTGTGTAGTGAGGACAGTGCTTCATGGTCAGAGGTGCCCGTTGGTTTGATGACTTATGACAGCAGGATTCACCTGTACGACCTCAGCCTCTCTTTGTCTCGTCCTCATATGCTTGTCATCACAGAGACAGAAGACATGCAGCTTCCTGTGAGGGAGGGGCTGCTTGTGCCGCTCAAAGACAGCATTGACAGCATTAACAGGTGACATTCATGGCATCACAAGATGAGAACACCTAAAATTGATAAATAACTGAAAGAATTATCATTATTAAAAAGATGATACATGCAAAGACAATGTCTTTCAGTTCACTAGCTTGATCACTGCAGAGGAAAATAATGCATATGAGTGTTTACTGTTTTTTTCTCATTTGATGATAAGAATGATAAGAAGTATTGTTAAAATTGTGTCACAGACAAAATGTACCCATGTTTGTCCAGTGTGTTGCAGCTAATACCTCAATTCAGTCCTGAGTGTGATAAATCCAGTGGAATTAATGTGGAGCTGCCTGTCAGAGCAGCACTAAACATATTGCAGGTGAGAGAAACTGAAGTGATTGACAGCATACACTCATGCTTGAGATTTCCCCCTGTATCTGTTCTTGCAGAACAGTCACAGACTAAATGTAATTTATATGTAATTAATCATTCTCTGAAACAATCCTCCATTGTTACCAATTGTGAGTGATGAAATGTGTTCCTCCTGTTGAGCTTTTACATTTATTGTTGGGTTAAATGAACACCAATGTACTAGCACGGATATTATATACTCCACTTGATCCTTTAAGGTCTCTTGGCTAGTTTTCCCACACGCTGCGGGTGTTAGAATCAGCAGTATGCACCATTCGTAGGCACGCATACCACCATTATCTTCTATAAATTTGACTTAAATTGTGCTAACGGGATTTTGTCATTATCTAGGCAATGAAATCGCCTGGTAAGCTCTTAATCTTCCACAGTGCTCCAGTACAAGAAGCAGGAAATTCGTCTTCATCTTCAAGTCTGTTTGGCTCCTACAAACCAAAAGTATATACACAAGACATACATACACACAATCACAAAAATGCTCTTCACCATGCATTAGTAATTCACGCCTTCATGTCTTTTCAAAGACCATTTTTCAGCCATCAGAGTTTGCTGTGTCCTTGGCCAAGGAGTGCATCTGTGAGGGTTGTGGTGTGCACCTATTTGCCCTCTCGCACCAAAATGTGGGTGGAGCTTGGCCTGGGAATATACCATATCTGACGGGTGGAGCACTTTATATGTACAGTCACCTCCAGGTATAGCAGAAGCTATGCTATTTTTTATATACTCTGGTTCAGTTTGTACACATGTTTGTTGTTAATTGCAAAATTCGTAATCTGTAATTCGTAAAACTTGTTGAGAAACAACCCGTCAGTTGGGGTGCAAGAGAATTTCTAAGGATCGTGTCTTTCTGCTTGTCAGACTGTGCTTTACTTAACATTAATGATTTTGCACAGATATCACTGAAAGCTGTTTTCAGGCTCATATATTGTATGATCAGATTGCCACCTGACACCTGAAATGAACAGAATGTCATGTAGTTTTCTTAGCAGGGGTCTCTGCTAGAGATGTCCGATAATATCGGCCAACCGATATTATCAGCCCGATATTAGCATAAAAATTTAATATCGGTATCGGACTTTTTTTTGCTTCAAAACCGATAAAATAATGCTTGCGTTACACCGAAACAGTGCCTATGCGCTCCTGAAGCGTTTACCGGCGCACAGATGATGACCTCATCACGCTGCGTCTTGAAGCGTATAAACAAGTGTGGATGGCTGCAGTAACAAACTTGCTCGCTCGATTTCAACGTTATGTCTGTGGTTTGGAATTACAGTATTTTCAAGTGTCTCCTTCGGACGTTATCGGTATCGGCTGATATCGGTATAGGAAATTGAGAGTTGGACAATATCGGCATATCGGATATCGGCCAAAAAGCCAATATCGGACATCCCTAGTCTCAGCAATTGCGAGTCTTTGTATCTACCTAAGATGAATACATGCTTGATAAACAAACAAGGTTACCTCATACAGTATGTTGTCTCTTTGGATATGTCCACAGAGCCTAAGCTCCAGCACCTCAGCAGCCGAGGTGAAAATATGGGTAGTGAGGTTTTTTCTGAGAGTTTTGGATGTTTTAGTGTGGAGTTTTCATCTTCGCTGCAGGGGGACTTGGACCGGCAGCGACTAAGTGCTGATCTGAGAAGGGCTGTAGAGAAAGACACTGGCTACAAGGCAGAACTCAAGACTTTTGTCAGCAAAGGTGAAAAAGAAACAGATTTTTCCTTTTTGATTTTCCACATATGATAAATGCTAATTTTCCCCTCCTTCGTCAGACCTGCGTGTTTCAGGCTGTTATGGACTGTTTGTTCCCGGGCCAGTGCCTGCACAGGTCAAAATGGCCACGCTTGATTGGCGGACAACCCTTGCTGTGGAGCTCACGCACACCAGGACCCTAGATGAGAAGAGGGGTGTAGCTATACAGGTGTGTGAAAAACAACGGATATATCAGAAATTGATGAAATGAATGAATTGACTGTAAATGTAACCTGACAATTTAACATCAGAATTGTATTGATGCCAAGTTTATGAACAATTATGTGTTATATGTGCGGCTAGGGGGGAATTGTTGCCGTCAGACAAGCATAACTCAAACACAGGAACCTCAAAATTGTGTGACCAACACCAGATAAATGTGCTCCTTGCTTGATGTTTTGCAGACAGCGATTTCATACAGCACCCTAACAGGACAACAGAAGACAAGGGTGCACACCCTGACCCTGCGTTGCTCACGCCACCTGCAGGACGCTTTCCGCAGCTCCCAGGCTCAAACACTTCTTACTTTCTACTGCAAGAAAAGTAAAGCTTTTTTAATGCAGATTTGATAATGATGTATTTCATAGCACCACAAACCAAATACAACAGAATGTATCATGAATCACACTATCATTCATTTTAAATTCAATATCATGGACAACTATTGCGTAACTGTTATTTGATGACTTGTCTACTCAGTGTACTGTGAAGTGTTAGAGCGCCCTCTACAGGACATAAGAGCAGAACTCCAGACAGAATTAACAGAAGCGCTGGCCTCTTATCGCAAACACTGTCGTTCTGCCTCTGTGTCCACTGGACAGGTGAGTAACAGAAAACTAAAAGAAATGTATCACTGACATGAATATTGGCAATTTATCCAAGATATTGTTTGATTATTGTTTGTAACGACATCTTTAATATTTGTTCATTTCATTCAGCTATTTATGCAGTAACCATACATGATATTTGTCCCTGTCTTGTAGCTGGTGCTCCCTCACTACCTGCGAGCTCTTCCTGTGTATGTGAACAGTTTGAGGAAGAGTGAGGTATTGCTTCCGGGTCTGCGGAGCTCCATTCACCAGCGTCTGCAGCTGCGCTGTCAGCTGCTCAGCTTGGACACCGCCAGCACTGCCACACACTTCTATCCATTGCTGTTGCCTCTGGTTAGTGCACATGAGGGAGTTGTTACTGTTACATTTACTGAAACAGGGATGTATCACATGTAAGATAACTCTAAATATCATTTTGATGATTTTAGTCAATAGACCAGTTTGACCACAACAGTGTTGCACTGCTGTTTTGTTTACTTTTTTTTCATTGAGAATGTTAAGTTAATTGATTGAAATATCATCTATGGAAATACACCCCTGTACATACATGCATGCACACAACCCGCATTTCCAACCCATTCAATGAGAAGGATTTGATTCTGCTTAATATATCCTTATGCCCTCCAGCTGCCAAGTCTTGAGGGGGAGGTACGCTGCAGTGCATCAAGCCTTGAGCCCAGTGGTCTGTATTTAGTCCATGCCCCCCTCACCCTGCTGCTCTGGGTTGGTAACCAGGTCCCAGCATGCACCCTGGTTCAGCTCTTTAACATCAGCTGCTTTTCCTCTTTGCCCTCAGGAGAGGTGAGAGACTTCAGCAGTTGGCATCCAGGCATAGATATCTGAGATGTGGACAATTTAATCTGACTAAATGAATTATGACCTTACCTTGACGCTTTTTGCCAGGAATCAATAGTTTGTCCACCAATATTTTTGCTTGTAGCACCATTTCACAGAGGCCATACCATGATACCATGCCTTGTTTCCAATGAAAACACAGAAGATATGCACAACCACAATCTATCTTGATGTGTGCAATCAATCTTGATGTCTGCAAACAATCTTAATGTTTCTTTCCCATCCATAAAATCCCCATATTACATATTATGAAGAAATCCCAGAAATGCTCGACTGAAATCAAACAATTGCAGTGTTAAGTTCGAGGTACTGTGTCCTGCCTCAAAGAAATCACAAGCTAGCCAGTGTCTTGAAATGCAGAAAAATAATGTTGTCAAAGTTCTTGTTTATGATAAGGAGTTCAGTTAATTGGATGTTTATGTGTATGTATTTGTGGATCATTGTTTGTCTCACAGACCAAGCTGCCTACTCTGGACAACCATCTGTCCATCAGTGTTCGATCTCTTATCGAAAAACTGGACACCCAATGTCCTTGTGCCCGCCAAGTGAGCCATCGCCTGAGCTTTTTCAGCTTTATAGAATTTTTTGTCAATATGGTCACAACATAGCTTCACTGAGTTTGGCTATACATATGAAACTGAACTGAACTGAAATGAACTGAACTGAATTGCTAATTAAACCAACTGACAATTCCTTTAAGATATCATTCTGCTTTGATTGTCTGCCATATTGTTTCCTGACGTAGTTGTTATAAGGGAATGTCGAAGGACATTACTGGTAATGTTGGTCGTTGGAAATGATAGTAGTGATTGTTTGGTATTGCATGTTAAGTTTTATTAAATCACGTTTAATTTATTATTCTCATAATACAATTGATATAAGAGAGAAAATGTTTGATAAAATTGAAGCAAAACTGTCAGCTTTGACAGTCAAAGGAGGAAATCAGTCATCATTGTTAAGGACAAACCTTATTTATGTGGCCAATTTGAGCCACAACACTCTGAGTGTTTGCTGTGACATCCATATCATTTGCACCTGTGCCTGAATCAGTGTGATTCTCAAAATGGAGTCTTTGATTTTATTTATGACGATTACGACAGATTGATGCTGAGATGGGTTTCAAAGCTGTTGCCGCAGTCTGTCAGTCATGCCACACTATATTCACTGAATATTTACATGGCTTTCTGTAAGAATCTGTGTCTGTGTGTCTCAGCTGAGCGTGGTGAAGCAAGGTGACTGCTGTGAGGAGGCCTTGCAGCGCCTCCTGGTGGAAGATAAGAGTCCAAATGGAGGTGCCTCATATGCTGACTTCCTCTACCACGTGCATGTGAACTCCATCAGGCTACTGCAGTGATGGAACTCTCAGACTGAGACTACACGGTGCCCGCAAATAGTCCAACTGTCCAGCAGCACAGAGATTTTAATGTCTGATGGTATTGACATGAAATTTTATTTATCATAATGCCATTCCTTTAAAGGATCTTTGCCCCAGAATAAGTGTTACACCTTTTAATTGTGCTCCCGCAGAGACCTGACCTGAATCTCATAGAGCACCTCTGGGATACCATGGAGCCTTAAATGCCATCTTGCTGATGCCCTGGAGTAGACGGGATATCTTTGTGGAGTGATACAAGCAGGGCACTTTCACAACAGCACTGCAAAGGAGCTATCAGTGTTATGTATTTAGCTTGATAAGAGTGAGTGGGACACTCTTAAAGACATACGCCATGTGTTTTGAGTGGTGTCCTCAAATGCAACTATGTTAACACGTCCCTCTTAAAACAAGATTCATTTGTACGTAGATAAATACCACGAAAGTTTACACCCTAGTTCTACAGATTATTTTCTTGATTCAGGAGCCAAAAGCTGCGGGTGTTAGGTACTCTTTCAACTGGACTATTTATACGCATCAATCATCTGTTGATTGTTTTTAGTTATCAATTGCAACAAAACTTGATGCTCACGTAAGGGGTGTTGCCTTTTGTCGTGGTAGATGTAGAGCAGAAAAGCGATGTGGTGGGAAATGCAAAACAGAAAGTACTTAAATGAGATTCGGCAGTATTAAAACTGTATTCCTTAAAGTGTCTCCTGGTATTGACATGCAACCAACCTATTACATGGAAAGATAAAATTCAGATATTGGTAAACCAAAAAAGCTTGCATTAAAACAGACAAATGAAAAATATATTTAGCAGACTTAATGAGCAACTTTAAGTATAAGCAAGATTAAGTGAATGTTGGTAATTTAGTGACCTGGACAAAACTGTCAACAGCTATACCTCTGTTGATGTTATTTTCTGGTAGCATTTCACAAAAACTGCAAAAACAAATAGACAGGCATGCTGATAAATGTACTACGAACATGGCCATTGAACATTTTTATACACATGAGAGAGGAGTGATTTATGGATTGCAAGGAACATCAAATAGTGCATTGTGTTAAGCTGTTTTCTCACAAAAGATCAGTGATATATGCCTTGTTTTCTTGCAGCATATCTTAGTGATCGCCAGTATCTTCCCACAAAATACATGCATTCACAGCATGTAATCAATTAATCTCCATCATGCATAGAATTAATTCATATGTTTCAAGTGTTCAAGTGTACAGCCACATCACCTCTTTTGAAGCCACATAGTACCGATTGTCTTCAGTTTGTTGTTGACACGCATCTAATGATACTGGGAATACTAGATTGACATAGTTATTACAAAATACTGTATGGAATACCCTCCAACATAAGCCCAGCATCAGTAACACTTTGTGCTTATGTCCTGTTTATCATCAGTTGATGTTATACTGGGTATACTTCAGTGAACATAACAGTATTATGCATTCATAGAAATGAAACTTTAATGTCAACAATTACTCGTTGGTTCAAAGTCATGACAGGAAATACAAAACACTCCGAGAGAAGACATGCCATTTAGTCCTTAATGAGACCCCCTTACCTTGTGCATTGCCATTAAGTCACAGCAAATACACGCTGGCTCATATTTGACCGTATTTGGAAGTGCACCCTATCATGTCGGGCGACCCACTCACCGACCAAGCACTGTGTCCGTTAGAGAGCAGCAGCGTGCTCCTTCTTTGCCGTTACTCCACCGTCAAGTTGCCGATAAATGAAGAGTCAAGCTAGTGAAGTGTATCTAGCACGACCTGCAAAATAAGATCTATCTATCTATCTATCTATCGATCTATCTATCGATCTATCTATCGATCTATCTATCCTATCCATCTATCTATCCTCTACTTCTTCTTCTCCTCCTCCTCCTACTTCTTCTTTCTCTTCTTCTGCTTCTGCTTCCTCTGCCCATGGCCTTTCTCGATCTCGTTGTGGGTGAATTTCTATTGCCATACTGTGTCCTCCCAAAGATTTTACTTTTGGCCTTTTTTGTTTTAGGTGGTAGATGTTTTCTACCAAAATGTTTGCTGTTGATATTAAGGTCAACCTTGTGTTGTTTTGGCATCAAATAAATGCTGTGCTCTCTCTGATGTGTAAGCTTCCTCAAGAGCTTGAGGTAAGGACAATATATTTAGCCTTTGTTTTGCCAGAGATCAGAAAATGGAAATGCCATTTGTCAAGATAACAAAATTATTACTTTGACAGTTTGCAGTCACTGGATCAAGCGTGGAGGTCCGTGTCAGCCTGCACTTGTTAGGTTTGTTTTCGTTATGACTGAAACTACACTAGATGCTCGCGTTATGCACGGATTTGTTTTGTTGAGAAAGTTGGAACCGGAAGTTGTATTACTGTAATATATCAACTTTATGCGTGACAGTTGAGCGTGGAGCTGTCAGCAAAGAGAGAGAGGGGGGAGTGAGAGAGAGAGAGAGAGAGAGAGACGCAGACACCCTGGTCGCCCCAGCTGTCTCTATCAACCCTGTCTTTCACACAACGCCAACGAAAAACGTTGTGTTTTTGCGTAAAAAAAAACGGCCCGTCACCTGTAACGGCTGGGCGGCGCCTTATTCCGCACGCCGAATAGACGCCGAATTTTTAAACAGCGCTGTTTTCTCGAGCAGAAGGAGACGAAGTCCGGGGACAGGCAGAGAGATCGAGATATGGCCACGACAACCTGCACGCGATTCACGGACGAATATCAGCTGTACGAGGAGCTGGGCAAGTGAGTCAGGCCATTGTTTTTGTCACTGTATTTGTGCGTTGTGTTTTGCATGTGCACGGTCGGTGTCGAAGGAAGGGTGATCGTCAAGTGTGAGTGAGTACACGCGCGCGCTTTTTCGGGATGACAGTTCTCAAAATACCCCATCTCTCTCTCTCTCTCTCTCTCTCTCTCTCTCTCTCTCTCTCTCTCGCTCTCCCCCCCTCTACTCTATATCTCTGTCTCCCTAACCCACCTCCAAATCCAAGTTTGTCCTTCTTATTCCAATCTTAGTCTCGGTGCGCGAGGAAAATGGCGCCATAATTCAAGTCAGTCTTAAATGATGGAAATCGAAGAGATATACACTCCGACGTTTACATGCGTGTTCGAGTCCAAAGACCAAATGTCGGCGGGTGCAGTGTGTGTGATGCCGCCGCAACCGAAGAATGCACATGTTGTAAAATGATAGCAATTCTCTGTGATAAATTCACATTTGTTGTAACATGGAAAATATGCGAACGACGAGGACAACTGGACCTTGTTTAGTTGCACGCACGTATGCTTCAGTCATAAATTCTGTCAGAGGAAGTATCTACCGAGCTTGAAAAAGATTTAGCTATAGAATGCATTACACTGGCATTCGCATTGCGTTTTAACTATTTTAGTCCTTCGAAGGCATCCTCAGGCATGAAGAACATGAACATGAGGATTTCCCTGCTTTGGCAATATTAGCGGCCAGATAACATAGGGTGACAGTTCTCTTACCCTGTGTACAGTATGTTTGTGGACAGCCAAACAAAACTTTTAGTTTCATTTTTGACAAGCTTACATACTCAACTTTGAGCATCACAAACTATAATCTTACAGCTGTATGCGATGTCCTATCACTACAATGAAAATATACATGCTCTGGACGCTCAGCGCCTCAGGCATATCTGGAATGCCTTTCATAATATCATGTTAATATCACAGGCTGTCGAACCCCCCAAAGTATACTTTTGAGGTGTAGGTTCCTTATTCTTACTCCAACCTGGGCTCTTGCAGCTGGGGTACCGATATAGACACATTGCACATTGTGTTTTCTCAGATTTCTGTGTGTCAGTGCTATGCTGTTTTACACATCAACGATCAATGCCAGCTGAAAGGGTCTTGAGTGTGTTGAGTGCACGTCAGGTACATTTTGTGCTGCCCTTTGCTCATGGTCACTGGACCAACAGGATTCATCAGGTGTCGTTCTGAAACATTTGATATCACATCCTTACACCTGATCACATTTCAGGTTTGGAAATCTGAAAATTTGTTGCTACTACTACAGTGTACAGAGGTGTTGGTTCCATTGTGTTGACATCTTTTAAACGTATTGTGCGTTTACAGGCGCACATATCGGTATCGACCGATATCGGTATCGCTGAATTGAGAGTTGGACAATATCGGCATATCGGATATCGGCAAAAAAGGCAATATCGGACATCCTAGTTTTTGTTTTATTTTCTGCTGTGACGTAAGCAATGGCAGAGCTTTATTTGTGTTCCACATTGTAATGACTAAAAAAGTGTTCTTTGTTCATGGTTGCACTGTTTTCCGCTGCATCACAATCTACAATCTTACACTAACTGTTGTGTCACTGGTTTGGATTCTCAGATATGGTAGCTGTCATAGTCACAGGCGTATTTGATCTTGGAGGTGATAGAATACTTCTTTAAACTTCAACTGTAATACTCATCCTGTGTTGTTGCAAGTCTGTGTTGATTCTAAGCTTCCAGTGTGCAAGTGTTCTCCTACTCTTGATTTATACTGCACATATACACTATACTGAAAACAGATGTGTAAGTATGAAGATGTGCATTTTTTAGGAAAATGACGATATATTTTCCATATTGAATTAAAAGCAACTCACATAACTGGTGACAGGTGGTCCTAGGTGATCCTGGTTCATTGCACACAGTATATTTGTCCAGAAAACAAAGAGGATACAATACTTACTTGAGTTTGTTGTGAAATGAACACCACAGACTGTAAATTCTACCTTCATTTCGATGACGCACTTTAAGACATTATAATTAATTTGAAAGTGTAGATACCAGCCCACTATACTGAGAGATTCCAGAAAAGTCAATGTGAAAAATAAAGCAACTTTTAAGGCGAGTTTCTCTATTGCTCAGAAGAAAAGAGAAGAGGACCTGAAGCAGACATTTGTTGCAGCAGATCGAGCATAAGGGGACGCTTTCCTTCCTCAGTTTTTAATATCACACCACACTTGTGTCAGCTGGCATCCTGGCTCCTAAGTATAAATTTACAGTGCTGAGATTGTCAGCATCATAACAGGCTTGTGGGTCTGTAACTGTGCTTTGGACTTATCAAATTGCAAAATCCTTGCTGAAGGCACTAGTTTCCCACAAAAGATATCCATTATGATTCGCCCACACACAACTTCACACTGCCATGCCAGACTGTGTTGATTCATGGACTCTTACCCTAATTAACCGTGTGTACTTGTCTCTGTGTCTCAGTACATATTTAGCCCTGACGACACATAGTACCAGTACCTTACCTCACACTGTGAACTTTCCAGGCACAGCTGTAGGATTTGGTGTCAGTGTCATGAGTCTGTGTGTGAGTCTGTCTATGCATACGTGAAAGTAGCTTCATATTAGTTTATAGAGTAGGTTATGGAATCTGTGTACATTGTCATTTACCAGTGCCTTGGAGTTTTGGTTATCCTTGAGCAGACAGGAGCACTAATGAAATGCACTGACCTGGCACATTGTTTTTCTTTGTCAAATCTGTCTAATAGGGGGTGGAAGAAATGTAATGAACATCATACTGTGAGTGACATGGCTGCAGATATGGATCTAGTAATTGTGTCAGTAATAAGAGGAGTGGATTTAGCTGTTACATGGGAATATTGATTCAGAATTGTCTCACAGCTGTTATTTTTAGAGATGTCCGATAATATCGGCCCACCGATATTATCGACCCCATATTAGCATAAAAATGTAATATCGGTATCGTTTTTTTTTTTTTTTGCTTTAAAACCGATAAAATAAAAACCGATAAAAATACAATAATGCTTGCGTTAAACTGAAATAGTGCCTATGCGGTCCTGAAAGCGTTTACCGGCGCACATATCGGTATCAGCTGTTAGCGGTATCGGTAAATTGAGAGTTGGACAATATCGGCATATCGGATATCGGCAAAAAAGCCAATATCAGACATCCCTAGTATCAACCGATATCGATATCGGTGAATTGAGAGTTGGACAATATCGGCATATCGGATATCGGCAAAAAAGCCAATATCGGACATCCCTATAAATTACATGTGTGCATCATGTCGGGAAACCACAAAAGACCATAGGAGGTAAAGCCATTTTAGATTTTTTTGAGATTTTCATTTAGTTTCTCAATTGGCAATGATTTGTGGTTATTTGGATGTAGTCCTTTATTTATCACATCACAACTCTTGTTAGTCTCTATATCAGATAAATAGATAGATAGTTGTACTATTGCACTATTGGTCGCTGTTAAATCATTGAATCCCAGTAATGTCAAGTAGTCAGTCACACATGAGCCCGTTCATGAGGTTTAATTTGCATTTGGCAAAGGAGACTGCCAAGAAAATGATGCCTCCAACGAACACAGCATTTTACAGGATATTTCAGGTGTGCTGATAATTGTTAGTGTTGAATTATTCTATGTATTGAAATTCATGCAGTATTTCTAGGCATTATTTCAACTACTCAACACATATCAACCTAAATGAGGAGTATGTTTGTCAGCCTTGTGAAAGCCACAGATAATCGAACTGAAGGGATAGAAACAATCTTATTTAAATGTCAAAACCTTTCTATTCTGGCTCAGTTAATGAAACATTGCTATTTTAGTTGTAATTTTGAAAACAATTTAGTATTTGACTCATTAATAATATCAGAAAAACTGTTGAGCGCTTTTAAAGAAAATCACTGTTAATCTTGGTATTTGTTTTGTTTGTTTACCTTTTCAAGCCTGAAGTAACTCCTCCAATGTTGATGTAGACTGCATTCTTTCTCGATATGTGATATGTCCATATCGCCTTTACTTATGCGAGTGCAATATGTAGTGTTAAGAGCTGTGACACATTTCCTATTTGTGTGTTTTACAGGGGAGCATTTTCAGTTGTGCGCCGATGTGTGAAGCTGTGCACAGGACAGGAATATGCCGCCAAAATAATCAACACCAAAAAGTTATCTGCGAGAGGTAAGGACAGCTATACTTCAGCAATTTTCTGGTTTGGGCTTCAAATGAGTTTTAGGTACCACCATGGGTGAAACAAAAGAAGCTCTTTTCAGCTGGAAACAGAAATCTTTATTTGTAGCGGTTGCAACCACTGAGGTTACTCAGCAAGACAATTTCTCAGTCTACTCTCTTTTCATACATCTCCATGTATTTTGGACTGCCATGGCCTAATATCCAATATTAAAAGGGAAATGTGTAATGGAAATCTGCTGACATTACTTGTAGACAACTTTCAAAGACACTGTAGAGACAACACTGCAAGTCTTCAAGTATTGTAAAAGGATTGCAGTATCATTTCTCTGACGGCCAGATGTGTCATTAAATTTTGATCCCACTGTTTAATATATCCACACCAAGTTGACAGATATCTCTGGTAGATAAGTCTGTGTCTCACTGAGGCAGACTCTCTGTGTTGTAATTTACTACTTGAATTCTGTCTGATTTCAGAAATATTCCAGAATTTCAGAAATAAACATTTTATGTACACTCTATCCTTATCATTTGATATACTGAAAAAGCAATAAATTAATATTGTTTCACTTTGATTGTGTATTGTATTACCCAGTAGTGATGGAATGATAGTTGGGGTGTCAGTTCCTCCACAGTGGGCACTGTATTGCGCAGCACGAATCTCCTCTGCGCAGCAGCCTTGAAACTAGAGACTCACTGCTAAGGTCCTGCCAGGTGGCCCCACTGACACACATGCATGCACATGCATACACAGACACTGCACACACTGAGATCGCAAAACCTATAAACCTAAATATCTAATTCTGGCGACACTTTCTGGGGTTCTCCACACCTCCATTGTTGTGAGGGAGGTGTTCCTCAATAAAGGTGCACATCAGGACTCCTATCAGGATTATCATTGCCACAGAGGCTGTAGAAAAGTTCACAAAAAGATTTTTATCTTATTTTTCAGAGCATAAGTTGCACAAGCCAAAAAATGCATGGTAATGAAGGAGAAACAAAACAAAACAAAACAAAAACATGTATGCGTTGCATCAGACGACAAGTTGCATTTTTTGGGGAAATAAAATTTTACAAAATCTGATCTGACATTTCATTTTGAAAGGTAAATTTAGATTATAACAGACCGAAAAGATGTACAGCAGGCTAGTGTAACGCATGATGATTATTCAGCTGCATCATAGACAATGAACTGAATAAGTGTCTGGTATGTTAACATGACAATTATTCAGATAACGAAAGCTTAAAAAAATGCTAACAAATTTACCAAACCCTCGATCTCACTCCAAATAACTAAATCCATAGAATTCTTCATCCACGGTATCACTTTGGAGTAGTAGATACTGGTACACAAGCCTAGAGTGCCCTTATGCGGTTGTCAGTGTGTTGTCAAACATGTGAAATTATATATTTATATAATTTTATATTAAATTTTAACAATACTAATACTACTACTACTACTACTACTACTACTAATAATAATAATAAAACGAAATAATTAACAAAATATGAATAAATCTTAATAATAAATAATGTTATATAAATTATATATTTATATAATTTCACGTATAAATCGCATCTGAGTGTAAGTCGCACCCCCGGCCAAACTATGACAAGTGCAATTTATACTACAGAAAATACAGTATACATTTGAATTTAGTGCGCATTTGTGGATGAATCTGCCATATTGACATCAACCACCACATGGCAATTAATCGAGCATGTCAAAATATTTCATTCATGTCAAATAATTTATTGCATATTTCTCAAGGTATAGCCTAACGTTCCAGCAAATATGTTTGATCAGAACATACTTGAAACGTTTCTTTTTATGAAATGCAAGAATAGCGAGGCGAGGAAGTGTTCTTTTCTTAGTGCAAAGATCAAGGAAAGAAAACAAGACCGCTTAATGACTGCATGTCAGTTCAATCACCATCTCCTAACACGATTAAACCCACGCTTCATGTTTTTTCCTGCTTGTATCGGTAAGAGGTAAAATGGTAATCCCAGGGATTGACTTGATGAGATGTCATGCAACACCCACTCGACCACCCACACACACAAAGTTACTGTACCTCTGCTGCACCTATGGTCTTGGAAGCGCGGCATGATTCTCTCTGTTTCAACATCTGACTGAACCCGCCGGTACTCCAGGCTTGAATTTTTCTTCCTAATAATGGATGAACCATATTCTATGCAAAAGCAGAGTAGCATTAGAGTCTAGGGATGTCCGATATTGGCTTTTTTGCCGATATCCGATATGCCGATATTGTCCAACTCTCAATTCATCGATACCGATATCGGCCGATACCGATATGTGCGCCGGTAAACACTTCAGGAGCGCATAGGCACTATTTCGGTGTAACTTTATTTTTAGCGGTTTTTATTTTATCGGTTTTAAAGCCAAAAAATCTGATACCGATATTACATTTTTATGCCAATATCGGGCCGATAATATCGGCCCACCGATATTATCGGACATCTCTACTAGAGTCTGTGGAGCTCTTGCATTACAGTATGCGTCAATTCTGTATACAGTATGTCTCCCTCACCTATCTGTCATTGAATACTGTGGTAGTAAAGCCTTAGTTTGAGGCAGTTACTACGACTGAAGTTTAGGATTTTGTCCCAGGGGTAGTGTAGTCATCACTGAACAAGTGTGGCTAGTGGGTTTCAAACTGTGTTTGCACCAACTAACCATAGGAGGAAGGGGGTTGTTGAGAGAGAAGGCACCTCAGGCATGTGGCAGCTGAGGGCCATGTGCCCGTATTCCCTCATGACTCCAGCACAGGACTATCATCTGCCTCCTTAGTCTGTGTCTCTCTTGCTTTCAATATTTCTGTCTTCCAGTCTCCCACTTTCACATGTACAGACACACATGTATGCGTGCATTCTCGGACAGACAGATTAGACGTTCAGAATTTAGATGAAGTAATGATCTTAACAATCAAGTTGATATGTTCAAATGTTATTGCTGAGTATACATGGGTTAATGGGAATGCTTCAGCCATGTAGCAACAATTTTCTCAAGAGTGATTTGCAATAGTAATGGTAGACATTGCTCACTGTATGGTGTAAATGATTATCCTGTTATTATGTTTCTGTTTCTGTATGACCTGTGTGGGGCAATAGAGGCTATTTCCAGCATACTCAACACCGCATGGCTCTTAGTTGTTGTTCCTGATGACTGGGGTCTGCCGTGTAACACCCTGCAAGGCTTATATTGGGGACCCCTGAGCAGTCAAATGGTTTCAGCTATCTGACTTGCGTCAGTGGATCAGCTGAGCAAGGTTCCCTAGCCAATTGCACAGCCTGTTGATAATCACTCAACACAAGTAACCCTTTAAGTTTCCTGTACATCCTGTCAAAGATAGTTGCATAGGTGTAAATAAATGAGGCACATGTTTGACAATGTGTGCTAATTGAGATTCATCTGCTACAGTATGGCAATGTCACCGCGCTACACCAGGTCTTAGTCAGATATCTAGGACACATGCAATGACTTCCTCTAAAAGTTCAGTTCCAAGCTATGTATTATTGAAGTGACACTGTTATTCCCATTAAATGCAACGCTCTCCTTTTGTCCTCAATTCCTTTGTTCTTCAGAATATCTTATCATCTCTATCATTTAATAATTCTACAATTTTTCAGGGAGAAAATTGTACCATGGAGAATATTTAGGCTTGCTCTGTGGATGCAAAATGGAATGTGTAAAATTATTATTATTGCATTGCATATTGTCATTACTATTGTATTTATGCTCCATGTCTCTTGTGACTCTGTACTTAACATTTGTCACACAACCAAATATTTTGCAGAAGTATGGCGTTAGCTGCTCAAAGCCAGTTGGCAGGTCACACTCCACATTTCTGTGGTAGTCCCACTCCTGTTTGGATGTTCTGAACAGTAGGAGGATTATGACATTATGGCTGAAAGTGGCCATCTTACCCCATCTGCTCCTCTCTGGGGAGTAATGTAATCTGTGATGATTAACCTAAATTCTCTCCTCCCCAATCCCCAGTAGAACCCCGTCTCCTCTCCTCTCCTCACCTCTCCTCCTCTCTCACCTTTCTTCTCTCTTCTCTTCTCTTCTCTTCTCTTCTCTTCTCTTCTCTTCTCTTCTCTTCTCTTCTCTTCTCTCCTTTTCCCTTCACTTCCCTTCTCACACCTGTTCCTCCTTACTTAACAAAATAGAGCTCTTACATTAAACTTTTTAAGTACTCTTAACCTCTTCTTTAGGCACACTCTGTTGTGTGTTTATGTGTCCCCCAAAAAAAGGAGATCTGATATGGTGTCAATATTTTGTTGTGTGCCAATTGTCACAGCGATTCTGTACCTCGGTACCTCTGGTTTCGTTACCTTTCATCCATTTCGATTGTTGGAAAATTGTGTATACGAAAAAGGCATTGTATTGCAAAATTCAGAGGCTTTAAATCAGGCCATTTAACTTCAATATTAAGGCCAGCAGGAGGGTGTCCACAGTTCAGCGACCGGCCCTCCACGAGTTTTCGGGGATTTCCATTCTTTTTTGCATAAGATGCAAAGAAAAGGCGATTTCCTCTCAGATTAAGCCATCAGCATAGGGATGACAAATTGTGGTTGAGGATGCTGTTGTTCACCCTTACATAGCATTGGCCTCCCACCCATATCTTGCCCTCACACTCGCCGTGTGTAAATTTAATCTTTTGTACTTTTGCAATCGACGTGTCACATCTCTTCTTATTCTGTCTTGTGTTGTCTCACGTATTGATAACATGTACAGCAGTTTTGCTTTTGGCGCTATAATAGGATTCTTTATGTACAATTATCAGATTGTTGCATTGTCAAACAAATTGCACAATTGCAATGTCTAATTTCAGTTAAATGCAAATGCACATCACATCTCATCTTATTCTGTCTTCTATTGTCTCACATTGTCATCATCATACATACTTTGTGCAAAACCATTGTATTCTCACTTATCAAACCCAAGTTAAGGGAAATGATATGAAATAATTTAGTCAGTGTGAGTAATGATAAAATGAGTCTTCTTACGTGCAAAGATGTTGAAGCCAAATGAGCTGAGAGTGTGTGTGAGAACGGACCAGAGCAGAAGTAATAAAATGTTCCTGGCAACAGAAAAAAAGAGAGAAAAAGTGTCAAAAGTGTCAGTAACAGCAGAAAAAGGATTCATGTATTTCTAGCTCTTCTGTCCTGTTTTCCTCCATTCTTGCACTGCCTTCATTTTTTCATTTTACAGTGTTAACTAGGAAGCTTCGTATGTAGCTCTATTTTTTTTTTTAATTCATGTCAAAGTGTTATAATGGACTTTCAACTGTTAGAAAACAGGCCATACTTAAATCTAGCGTATTTCTTTTTTTTAGAGGTCACTCTTCATCATTTCAGAATGAATTATATTATATTATATTATATTATATTATATTATATTGTATTATATTATATTCTTTTATTTAGAGGTCACTCTTCATCATATTATATTAATGAATTATATTATATTATATTATATTATATTATATTATATTATATTATATTATATTATATTATATTATATTTTATTATATTATATTATATTGTGTCCTACAAATCTATAACGTCACCTTCTCTCTGTTCTTCTTTCTTTCTCTTTCACCTCTCTTTAAGATCACCAGAAACTTGAGCGAGAGGCTCGAATTTGCCGCCTGCTGAAACATCCAAACATTGGTAAGGATATATTTATGTCCCTTTGAAGGATATGTTTATTTCCCTTGTAGTTTCCCTTTTTTTCCACATGATATGTTTGTAGAAGAAAAAAGCCATTCGTTTTTGTACACACGACATTAACTATGTCTTACCCACAAAATGATGGAATGATTCAAGGTCCCTCTGTGATACAAAAATCCAGTTGTGAGTGGAAGGTCCTTCTTACTCCAGAATTCGAAATTTATGTTATGGTTGCATACTTGTGCTTTTTATCTGTGTTGCTCTTTATCAAACTTGAATAGAACAGCCTTAACTTACATAATTCATAAACTGTTCTTTGTCGGGTAGAATGTGAATTGTTTGAATCATAAAGAAATTGAATATGACAACTGAAAATGAAATGGTGAAATGATAATGTATGAGTAATATATATACTTTCTTACTATCTTTATCTTCCCCACAGTTCGTCTGCATGATAGTATATCAGAGGAGGGCTTCCACTACCTCTTGTTTGACTTGTGAGTCTCCCAGTGCTCTCCCATCCCCCTCTTCTCTCTGTGCCATTGCCCCATTTAGTCCTCAATGTCCTTCTCTCCCACGCATTCAGATATTTACTGTATAATTACATAACTCAGTCTTACAGTTGCCCCTCCATCACCCCCTCCTCAATCCCCCACATAAACCCATCATTTTGCACCATCCTTGGGTCACCATGGCAACTGTATTGGAAATGGGTTCAAGGAGGGGACTAATGTGGGAGTACTCGTTGTCATTATATCACATTTGATATGCTAAGTTTAAAGTATACTCATGTGTGCATGTATGTTTGCAGGGTGACTGGAGGAGAGCTATTTGAAGATATTGTAGCCAGGGAGTATTATAGCGAGGCTGATGCCAGGTAGGAGTACAACCTTCACCCTTCACAATGCACAACTTCTCAGTGTCCTTAAATCAGCGGTCTCAAACTCAAATTAACCGAGGGCCAATTATGATCGCTGGCTACCATCAGTGGGCCGCAAGGCGTCATCTGGTGGTGATTGCAAGTAGTCGAGAAGGGGGAGGGGAATGCACATGACTATATTTTCACCCGGCTACGAGTCGTCGTCGGGGGTTGGGCGACGATCAGAGCGCTCGCGGGCCGCATGTAATAAGCGCTCGTGGCCGGCAGGAAATGATGATCGCGATGGGCTGCGAGTTTGAGACCCCTGCCTTAAATAGTCAATGTACTCTGTTGTCTTCTTTGGCTAGCCATTCAGTTTCTCTCCTGTTTGTGCTGTATATCTGTCTTCCTGTTTCCCTTTTGCTTCTCTTCTCTTCTCTTCTCTTCTCTTCTCTTCTCTTCTCTTCTCTTCTCTTCTCTTCTCTTCTCTTTCTCTTCTCCTCTCTTCATCCATTTTCTGCCATGTTTCTTTGCCGACCCCCTTTACCTCCGAAGCCTTTGTTTCAGTAGGTGATCCTGGACTCAAAAATTTCAGTTGGTCCTCTGATTTTTTTAGCTCGATGATGAGCCACCACAATTTTTGCCAGTTCCACAATTATCGGCCAAAAAGTTCATCCAATACACTGTTAAGTTATTACATATATTTTCTGGAGTGTAAGTCTCACAGTTCTTTTGTTTTTTTTTCATAGCTTGGCTGGGGGTGCGACTTCTGGTCAAATGCAAGTTAAATTTTAAAGTATTAAAACATAGAAGAAGACATAGAACATAGAAGACATAGAAGATTTGTTCCTTACTGTCACACTGACAACCTTGCAAGGGCACTCTTGACATGTGTGCCAGTATCCATAAAATTTCAACATTATGGTAATTCATGTGCCACTTTCTCTTCTGTGCTGAAGATTTAGTGTTTCTGAGTGAGATTGAGGGTTTGGTAAGACATGCTGTAGGTAGACACGTATTGAGTCCATTGTCTATGCTTCATGTAGCAGAGTAACTATCAATGTGTTATGCTAGCATGCAGCACATCTATTTTGCCCGTTTTTCTCTTTTCAAGTGTTGTTAGTATAACTTGAGTTTCAAGATGAAATGTCTGTTCTTGAGCTTGGTTTTTACAAAACCATTTTCCCGACTTATAGTCTGTTGCAACTTACATATGTTTGTTTTCCTTCATTATCATGCATTTTTTAGCCGACTGACTTATAGTCTGAAAAATACAGTACTTAACCCTAGCTAGGGAAAAAGGCATAGCTTTTTTTGAGATATGCTGTCAACAGCCCTGTAGATATCCAGACTTGATTTGATTAAGATCTTCAGTATAAGCAGCGTTGTTCTCTTACACCAGGTATTTTTGTAATTTCTCCTGTTTACCGTTAGCCCGTGACCTGTGATATTAGACTTTCTTAAGTGTGATTGACTATGGAAACTCCTCTTTGCTCTGTGTCATGTAAACATGACAGATTCCTCTCACTGAAATGCCACTGAGTGCGAAAGATGAACAGTGATATTAATTGATATGGTCTCCTTGATGTTATGTTATGCAGAATATGACAGCCAGTCACCACACCTCTTTACTGATTATGCTCCTGGCTAATCTTGGTCTTTAATGTGGCTGTATTTGGTATAGAGCATGTGCTGTGGCACTTCTGAAACCAATTATCTCCATGGTCAGCAATGACCTGCTCCCAAAAAGACACAGAAACAATGCATTCCTTGCTGTATTTGTGTGTGGGGTGTTTTCATGCAGTAACTGTGTGGATTTATGACTCTTAAGATCGAAAAAAAGCAAGTGCACCCAAAAGAAGTCCCACACTAGAAAACAAATCATATCAGTTATTTACTACTTTTGCGTTGTGATATCCGCAAAGATAAGGGTACCCCTAAAATGCAATGTTATCTTTTGACAGTGGTTTGGTGTACTTCACAGTCATGTAGAGTTCACAGTCATAACTTAAATGTCTAAATAAATGTCTATTGTTTACTGCATCTGCAAATCACATCACAAATAAAACTCTTCTCACAGGTAATAATAAGGAACATGTAATATACAACTTTTTAGCTTACACTGTCAAGTGCCTGTACAGATTTGGTCTGAGCGATTTTACAAATACTTACAAGACTTGAAAGTGTGATATTTTGCTTCCAAAGACATGAGACTCTGAAAGTGATCTTTGCAACAAATCTCTTATTTCTTATGTTGGACATGAGAAATAAACAGAGGAATACTCATGGTTTAGTACCCAGTTTGTACATCGTCTCCCAGTGAGCCTTCGAGTATACTTAAAAGTTCTTCTGCTGATGTGTGAATCTGCAAATGGATTTGCCTCAGAATGGATTTGCAAATGGATTTGCCCCAGAATACGTCAGTCAGAATACGTCAAGATGGTCTGGACAAACCCACAGGTACTGACAGCGAAAACTAGTGGCAACTATAAGTTTGTACCTGAAAAGCAGCACCATAGATAGGCTAAAAGTTAAATGCTGTGTTAATTGGATGTGTGTGTCTTTCTGTGCGATTGTTTGTTTTTCATGTATATGTCAGAAGTGGTTGATTCACTGATTCACTTCTTGATGCTTTGTGTATGTAAAAAACACTTGGTGACCAATGCACCTTTTTTGAGCCATTGCAGCACAAAGTCCCTCTTTCCCAGCCCTTCTTGCCTGCTCAACTCTCCTCTCATCCTCTCACAGACACTAATTTCTTTTTCTTCTAGGCCAATTCCTCTCACCCTGCTCCCATGGAGACGAGCTAGTAGAGGGACTTTAATTAGCTCTGATAATTAGTCTTACGCCCTCCCTCCTTCCCTCCCTCTCTGTCTGTCTGTCTGTTTTGCTCTGTCTGTCTGTCTGTTTTGCTCTGTCTGTCTGTCTGTCTGTCTTGCTGTCTCTGTCTCTCCCCTCCCTCAAGCAGATACACGTGTGCTTCATCCACAAATACCCCAAACTGTGTCACATCTCCCACCCAGTATTCTTTCTGATTCTTGTCCACTGTCTGAGTGGATGGAGGCGATTTTACACTAGATTGTGGCTTTATTCAAGTTTGCTGTGGCCACAAGAGAGGGCATAGAAATGTGTTAGGCCCAATTTTGGTAAACTTCAACATATTGAGCAGTGACATTGAGCATTTCATGATGTGATTTTCAGTGTTTGCAGTGTAGTACATACTGTATTTAAGTGTGGAGAAGACAGCATGAATGAAAGCAGGTCTAGCTGAGGATTCTCTGTCAGTGTTTCCTTTAAGTCTCATCTTAATCCCCTAGCAGAGAATATTGCAACATTGTTGCATTTTCCAGTTTCTTGAGAGTGACAAGAACCATTTCACCCTATCCCCATATGGAGTCCATTGTGAGATAAGGCCACAGAAAGACAGCATGATTTTAGACAGTGGCACATTTGACCCATATATACTGTAAAATCTGTCGTCTTTTAAATTAAGTCTTTAAATTATTGATATTCCTGTGCAGTAATGTTTGCTACTTTTGAATAGATTTGACTAGATTTGAGCCCTTGTCTCATCACTGAACCTAAAACAGCAGGCAATAATAAATGTAAGAGCGCAATATAAGAGCTACTCATCCGTAGGCTGGTTTTAAGAGACAATGAAGCAGAATTTTTTTTTTCTTGCAGTTGTCAGTTCAGTTTGAGCCACAAGAAAAGCCATGCATAGTGTATATTTATAACTTGTTAAGCATACAAAATTAAAAGTCCAAATTTCTGTCCAGTGTATTTGCACCACACTTATATCAAATGTAATTACAAGCACAATTATTTTTTTTCTGAATTTACTCTTCTCTGGACATTCATGGGCAAGTTAATCCAAATGCTTGAGCCCACAGTTAATTTTCCAAAATGTGGTTAATAAAAGCTCAGACAAAATACATTGACTCTTAAGTTGCTTATCTACAGTATTTTCCCTCAGTAAACTGGTTAAAAGATGGCTCATAAATACCATCTACTCTGTACCATCTATCACTTCTATCCTAGTCTGTATGCCCTAATGCAGTGTACAGTATACCTGTGCAGCATTTCCAATGCCCTGTGTTGATGTTGTTGCATTAAACATTGGATGCACAACCTACTAGTACCTACACTCTGCCATGAAGGGTTGAAGTTTCTGCAGTCATTGGTACTCTCCCGATCACACTCTTGTTTTCACTGCTATTAATGCCAGCAGAGTCGCAGACAACTGTTACAGCATTAACAAAGTGTTAAGACTTTAGATGAGGAGCAGAATAATGGAGTGAAAAAGACACTCACTTCACTTGATTAAGGCCACATTAATCCTCATCATTTATGATTTCTTTTTAACTGATTTGATGGTGAATTCTAAAGCCGTAACTGTGGATGCATTTAGTTCCATCACATTAAGACTAAAAAATATGTGTAGATAAATATACAGTACATTCATATGTTGAAATTAGTCTTGACTTATAATCTTATCACAGATTTTCATCCACTGAACATCAACGGTGAGAGTGTGGGTCAATATTACATCACAATGACACACATGCAGTGGTGGGGCAGATGGAGTGCATTTTTTGTCGTAGCTTTATGTATACAGTCTCCGTCTCTCTCTCCCTCCAGCCCCTTTCTCTCTCCCTCTCTCTCTCCCTCTCCGTCCTCCCACTCAGTAGACACTGTATGGGTGTGGATCTTGCAGGCAGCTTGTATCTGTGAGTCCACTATTTGTCACATATTCAACATGTTACACGCTGTAAATGCAGTATGTCTACATACACACACATTTAAACGGATGATCACAATAGTCTGGTACATTGAGTTTTATCCGTACGGACAGACAGACAGACGGACAGACAGACAGACAGACAGACAGACAGACAGACAGACACACGCACACACACACAAATGTTTCTCCCTGTTTTGAAGAATGTCATTGACGTCTAGAACTTATTTGTTCACTATTTACTGGATTATTTACGGCTGAATTTTCAGTTTCATGGCATATCTCTTCATTCTACCGCAAACTCCACCAATATATTCTTTTCCTTGCCTTGCCTTTCCTTTCCTTTCCTTTCCTTTCCTCTCCTCTCCTGTCCTCTTCTCACCCTTTTCTCCTCTCCTCTCTTCTCTCCTCTTCCTTTCCTTTCCTTTCTTTTCCTTTCCTTTCCTTTCCTTTCCTTTCCTTTCCTTTCCTTTCCTTCCCCTTTCTCTTCTTTCCTTCCCTCTCCCTTCTCTCTTTTCTCCCTTTTCTTGGCTATCCTTTTATTTTCTGTCCTCTCTTCTCCTTTGCCTTCCTTTCCCTTTCTCTCCTTCTGTCAGTCCTGTTTTTAATGTGTGTCTCGCAGGTTGCAATGTTACTGGTGTTGTCTCCTGTCATATTACA
>OMPJ01045969.1:0-13925 GCA_900312935.1 Carapus acus | reverse complement strand
CTACATTTGTGCTCTTGCTGCCTACCTCATTTTTAGATCCGTTGCCCACCCATACCTGGGCTGTTATGTACTTGCGTCACATTTCTACAGCTTTACATTCGGCATCTCTCAAGTTTTATTTTTAGTGTTCAATGTTGGATGGTGAATGACAGCCTTTCTCAGGAAATAATAGGTAGCCTTGCAGAGGGCACGGCCTTGATCCCTGACATGTCTTTTAAATGTTAGCAATTGTGCAATGCCCATTCTTTGCACAATTTCCTTTCCTGAAATGACCACCCTCGTCCACACTCTCTCACAGCCATCCTCCACCTGGGTTTGATTAAGACAGGATATGGAGTATGTCTGAAGCCAAAACTATGATATGGGATATACTCATTGGCTTGTTTGAAGACAAAGTGGCTGGAAGGAATCCCCAATACGCTGTCCATGAGTTTTGTGTGAGGAAAGATTTCATACTACATATTAATTGGGATTTTATTTTAGATGCTTATCACCATTGTACTTCATTCCCTGTCAAGGGAACATCTGTGAATTTGTAGTTGCTTCTGGTCCAGACAGTTAAGACCCTGAAACTCTCACCCACATACAAAGAAAATTCTCGTCAGTCCTTGAATGGAAAAAGATCTAAACATTTCGGAATAATAGAAAGATAACATGGTAACTTTTACGGCCGAAAAATAATGGAATGTTTTAATTGGACATTTGCATGTATTTGGGAATCCAATGGCAATTCAGCAATTGTCTATTCAAAATTCACATTCATTGTACCTCCCAGCTCGTACATTCCAATGCCCCTGTCGTGCACGGAATTGTGGCACTGACCAAACTAACATGCGCCCCCCCCTCCCCCCTGGTGTTTGCATGCAGTCATTGCATCCAGCAGATCCTGGAGGCGGTGCTTCACTGCCATCAAATGGGCGTGGTGCACCGGGACCTGAAGGTGAGTGATGAGTCCCACCCTGCTGTCCATGAGACTGTACCCGTATGTTTGTGAAGAACAGTTTGTGTGTGCATTATCTGTGCAATCATGTACCACTGTAGTGTTTATTACTTACTACCATACTGAAATTGATATCTTTACGTGTATCTGAATGTACAATTTCAGGACCAACATCCTCTCTCAAAGACCTAAACCTTATACTCCCTTACAATGCAATTAGATGTAGACACTCTGGAACAACGGCTGCATATTGGAATCATGTTTAAAAAGTGGCATCTAAGTTAAGTCAAATTGTATGTCTAATTCAGTGCAGGATAAATCACTAGTAAGTACTCAACAGAACCAAACAAACCAGCTTTAATATGAAGCTGAAAGTACAGGATAGAATGTTTTATTAATGCAGCATTCCATGAGGTAGGAAACGCATAAAATATTACGATAATTTCATTCCTCAGTTTTGTGAACTGTGGTCCAAAATGTTTCACATCTTATAGAGTGGTGTTGCCATTAAACCTGGTCTCTGATAAGCAGTAAATATTGTAATTGCCTCAACCTCATGACAGTCTCATTGAATTGATGATGACTCCAGCGTGTACTCTGTCTTACTATGTCTTTGTCCTCCCATTCATCTTACATTTTGCATATTTCCTCCCTCTTGTTCACAGAGACTGATTCAAACTTGTCACACGGACTGATTTCATTTCTTGGCTCAGCAGATCAGGCCGATTTTTAAACTTGCAACCCACCGTCAGCGGTCTTTATATGCATGGGTTGCGTTGCGTCTTTTATGCCCTTTGTAAAGTAGACCTTCTCTATCCAAATGTCAGCCCTAGCATTGCAGCTCTGGCATGTTGTGTTTATCAGAACTGTTGTGGCCATTTCTTTATTTAGCTGACATGCCTTATCTGGTTTCACACCAAAGCATTGGGCAGCATTTCATGCAATAGGTCACAGTGTGATGACTGAGGACAGCCTGCCTGACAAGATCCCTCAAATTATGAACTGTGTTACGGCTGGTAGATGACAACTCACAGAGGACATTTATATCTGTCTTAAATAGATACACACAGCCAGGATGTCAAATATACGAGATATAAGATACAGTATATCCAACATACGTTTCTATGGTCTATAAACTGAAATAATGATGAAGAGTTTGCTACACAAAATAGCACACATTAAGCAAGAGAAAGTTGGGAGAATAAGCATATAATATATATAATATAAGAGAATAAGACCTGTTTTGGATCATCTTACAGCTGCAGTGGTGGCAAGCCCTAACTCCACCTTATGAAATATAAAGCTCAACTGAGTAGCAGATCAGGGAAGATTTGATGACAAGCAGCTGACAGATTTCAGATCACTCACTTATCATCTCCTTGGCTTATTTTTCTCATTTATACTGACAATGTCAAAGTCAAATCTACACGTGGGTGCTATAATTGTAATGAAATTGTGTTGCGCATCGATGAAAAATGGGCAAAGCAAGGTGTTTGAAGAGGCGAGAGCCTTTGGAGATAGCAAGGAGGAGGAGTAGCAAGATGATGTAAAAGGAATCATGCTGCAGATGCACAGAGACAGTGATGTTAAATGAAGTATAGATGTTGTATATAAGCATGTACTGTAAGTATACTGTCATCATCCCTTCCATCAAGTACAAAGAGATCGATCACTGTACAAGATGTGAACTTGTCCGTGCTAGGGTCTGGTGGGATCCACTGGAGCCTATCCTAACTTTCACAGGGCAAAGACAGGGTACACCCTGGATAGTTTGCCAGTTCATCACAGGACACACAAAGGCAGACAACTATCAAATGTTATTTTTGATGACCTTCAGCCCGAGTGTGCTTCACTGTAACTCTTCTGACTAAAATGATGATCATTAAAGGTTAATAGCAGCAGCCCAATTGTACCTTATTGTAAAGCCTCTGAGTTTTCTTACAGTACAATTCATACAATTCATAACATTGAGAAACTATTTCTAAAATGAATAATTAAGATCCAAAACCACCAAATAGTTGTGTTTTTCTAATCAATTTTATGATCATCATCATATCAACTGTGCATGTTGATATAATGCATGGAGTGTGACCTTGCTAAATCATTTTGATTACCGGTATGTTGTTATTATATTGTTACAAACTCAAAATAGCTACTCTTATCATCATATGATTTCAGTACTTTACCTGCTGACTTTTCAGTGCAGTAGCATAGGACTGAATGAATCAACAAATGTTGTGTTGCTTCTTACTTTTTCATTAAGCACCTTGTCGAGAAAGCTTATCGTATTCAAGGCCAGTGACTAAAGATGATGGAGAGAGATGAAGGGAACAGAGATGGAGACAGAATGGGGGCCAGTGGGGATAGCGGCCCATTTTTAGAGCCCTATTCTGTCAGAACATAATGAGGCTAGTTGCATTAAATGGGCCACAGAGGTGGTGCCTATAGGCCATAGCAGACCACAAGGGGCCAGGACAAGGAGACATAAAAAACTGACTGGATTTGATGTCCCACTAAATTTTGACTACCAGTCTTGTATACGTGTACTGTAAATATTGTATTGTTGTTCATTTTATGTTGTTTGTCCCTCATAGATGTTTCAGCGCGTCTTTGTGCCTCTTTATGTGATGGCAGTTTATTTTGTGGAGTCTCTCCATCTGTCGCAATGCTTGCAATTATTAACACAGTCGAAAATCTGACACTTGATGATTTACCATCATTATGCTTCCCTTTTGTAGAAATTTCTCCTGTGGCACAGCTAAAATAACTTAAATCCCTTGTTCCCTCATTGTAGCCGGAGAACCTACTCCTGGCAAGCAAATGCAAGAATGCAGCAGTCAAGCTGGCTGATTTCGGCCTGGCCATTGAGGTGCAGGGTGATCAGCAGGCCTGGTTCGGTATGTACAACAAGACAGCCATTCATATCTGATGACCTGCTGGTTTGGTATGGTGACCATATAGTTGAATGTAGTGTTACTTCAGAACACTGATTGGGTGCATAAACTGTACATGAGTATCAGCTGGCGTTTGCCTTTTTTTTTTGTTTTGTTTTTTTCATCTGCCATACAGATTCAGCTTTCTCGGGAAATCACACCTTGCTCTTGTGATGAAAAATGGCAAAATGCACAATGAACTTTACAGATTCTGTCTGTGTTGGGTGTAGGATTTGCAGGCACGCCAGGGTATCTGTCCCCCGAAGTATTGAGGAAGGAGGCATATGGCAAACCTGTGGACATCTGGGCATGTGGTAAGTGCTAGAGGCTGACAGTTCACCCATGATTTTATACAAAATAGGAGAAACATTCATAAGTAGTTTTATGTGTATATTGTGTTTACTTAGTGTGTCTGTGTGTAATTTGTGTGTGTGTTTCTCAGGGGTTATTCTGTACATCCTGCTGGTGGGTTATCCTCCTTTCTGGGATGAGGACCAACACAAGCTGTACCAGCAGATCAAGGCAGGGGCTTATGATGTGAGTCTCCCCTCTTCCAATGTGCTGTGTTATTTCTCACTATCAAGAGGACTGAACTCTGGATAAGTGTCCCTCTTTTTTTGGCAGTGGCTGTGTAACAGAATCACCTCATTCATATTTTAGCAGGGCAAGATGGAGTCTCACCTTAGAATTCTATTAAACTCTTGATAGAGAAAGTAAAGAGAGATTGACAGGGCAATTTGAGAACACACAAACCTTTAGATTTGTGGTTCACAAGAAGCACTCAAAGAGTCCCCTTTTGCCTTACCTCAGTTCATGTGATGTAAAACATCATGTCATTTTCAAAATATATCTGCGTCATGTATAATGACACAGATTCAAAGTTACAATAACACATGCTGTCAACACTCATACTAAATGAACATGTTTTGTGTTTACAAACTGTATGCCATCGGCATTACCTAAAACCAAGTGATCCCATCATTTCATTTGTATAATATTTTGCAGGTGTCTTGATGCTGTCTTGTCTTGAACAAAATGTGTCTGTGTCTGTCCAGTTTCCCTCTCCAGAATGGGACACAGTGACCCCTGAAGCCAAAAACCTGATCAACCAGATGTTGACTATTAATCCTACAAAGAGGATCACTGCGCAGGAGGCCCTGAAGCATCCTTGGGTTTGCGTAAGTGTCCAGTGCAATTTGATAAAGAGAAAGCAGACATTCTGTATACAATGGCTCTTTCACCGAATAAATGTTCACTTGCATCTTATACCGATAAACATGTAATAGCATAAATATGCATATACAAAATTTATATGGGTTACCAATGGCATCTGTTAGAATAAGGCTCTTTTCGATTGAAACATATGTCTCTCCCTTCTTTTACCTAAACATAGTCTGCTTTGTATGTGCCTTTTCATCTATTCAACCCCATCTTGCTTTTCACCCCAGCAACGGTCTACAGTGGCGTCAATGATGCATCGACAGGAAACCGTGGAATGCCTGAAGAAATTCAATGCCAGGAGAAAACTCAAGGTCAGTGTGCATGCTGTTGCAATTCAACAATCTTAATGTCTTTCCTCTTATTAGCTCTCTCTAACTCATTCAATCTTTGAGGTGTACATACAGTATGTGCAACTTAATTCCTCAAAAACTTTCATAATTCTAAAGCTTTATTTTGAGACAAAGTCATCACCTATCTTTGATGATACTGCATGACTGGCACAAAATGTAATACACACTCTCAGTCAGTGGATTCATCCTTCCCTAGTCAAACTACTCATGCGTTGTTTGCAAAAGATTTTGCAGTGCAATTTTTGCTTTTTTGAAAATTTGGTTACACTGGTTAGCAGTGTTACCTCACAGCAGGAAGATTCCGGGTTTGCATGTTTTTGTGGGTTTTCACCAGGTACTTAAGTTTCCTCCCTATTGACTTAAATTTTTAAGGATTATTGAAACAATAATTACATTAGTATGCAGAAATATGGAAATTGAGGCTAATGATAATTCTTCCTCTTTACTGATCTAAGTGCTGAAAATATCTTCCTGGAAACAACGGCTTGAGCATTGGAGTGCATCACAGGTCTGCTGCCGCTCTTGGCCAGTGCTTGCATAGCTGAAATATCAGCACACGGGTAACTGGAAGCACAAAGCAGGTGCCAGTGATCGAACATAGCAGTGTTAATCAGTTTCAAACAAGCATGAACGAATCATCCCTGGAGAGGCAAAATTAATGGGGGTTAAACACCCATGCAAACAAAAATGCAAGTAAATCTATACAAATGAAATGTTAATAAGTCAGTCCCTCTGCTCCGTTTCCTTGTCACACACAGTCAGGAGTTTGGGTCAATCGCTTCACCCTCTGCACCTTGCCATTGTGAAGTGTTATAAGTGCCTCAGGGACCCCTTCAGGAAAAAATTGGACTTGTTTTCACATCATTCTCTGTCTCTACCTCCACCATAGCCTTTAAAGTTCCACACAGTGTTCCTTTCACCATATCAATTATCTTATCAATTTAGTTCAGCCATTTTCTGTGCTTCCCAGATTTTGCTCAGATGCTGCGATGGTTGAACTTTGTGTGGTGTTCAAGTTTTTCAGAGGAAATTTGGTCGTGGCCATCTTTGCAAATGAGAAACAATTGAGAGACATTGTCCACCCAGGATGCTTAGTGTCAGTATGTTCAGTATGTATTGTGACACAAATTGTTGCTCCAAATGTTTTGAACCTATCCCCTTTGTTTTTAGGGGGCTATTCTCACCACCATGTTGGTCTCCCGAAACTTCTCTGGTAAGTGTTCCAATATTAGATAGTGTCAGTCGTCATTTTCCATTTAAAATCTCCTGTGGCATGCCCGTTGTGTGCCACCACGCAATATTGTGACTTCATACTAAAGGAGTAAGCAAGCCATGCTAGTATTTGTCTTTGTGCATGTCAAAATGAAGTCACTTTAAAAATGTAATCTCTCAAAATGGGATAGCTATACAGCCTGATATGTCGGTTATTTTTCAATTGAGCTTCATAATCCAACTGCAGTTGCAAAAGTTGTGACACTTAATGAAAATTGTATCCAAATATCAGCGTGCTGGACATAAATTCTTAAAAATTGAGAGACAAGACAGGAAGCATGCAATAAGTTTAAAAAGTTCCTTGTTGTCCCTCGATTAAAAGACTGTGTGAAATTAACCTGCACTCTAAGAGACAATACACAGACAATTTGAAAAAAAAAGGGGGGGCAGAAAAATCTCTTGTAGAAGAATTGGTCGTGGGAGAGACAACAAGAGGGAATATCAGTCCTTTATGCAATCACCCACCACGCTGCATGTGCTATTGTTTTGTGTGGCTATATGAATCATACATTATGAACGTTGTTCCTTGCTAACACAGTGAGAGCTTGTTTTTCCTCTGCTTAGGAACAAAATGTCTTCCACTAGTATTATACAAGGTTAAAAGGATGAAACACACGTTTGAACTAATGCAAATGCATACATGGAACCGTCCCTGCAGTAAATATACTCTGGAAAAAAACCAATATGACAATACATGATTAATTGCTGTATTGAATAGTTCATTAAAATAAAGAGAATGCACACCAATAAACTTCGAAACTCAAACGAGTTGCATCCATTGATGAGGCAGCATGCACAATGCCTGTGTGTATCCCCTATAACATTTTAGATTAGATGTTCATAGAGACTGCTCCATAGCAACAGATTTATTTGAACTGCAGTTTCAAACACAATCATTCAGTGACAGGCAACCATGACTTTTTAGAATGCTTCCCCCCAATGCTAACTAACAGACACTGTATGTCCCCATCTCTGTTTCTCACAAAGGGATTTCCTCTATCTTTGCCATGTCCGTTGTGTTTTGTGTGACCTCCTCACTTTGCTTCCTTTTTTATCCTCCCTAAGTACCATCCTTTGGCTCAAATGTCACTCTTTCCTCACCTGCTTCATTCTCACTCCATACCTCTTGTTTCATGTGTGTCACTGGGTTTTGGGACACTGAACAGTGGGCAGCAGGCAGACCCCCGCTCAAGCCTCTGTCACTGCAGCTGCAGCGGCCATGGCTGCAGCTGGCGGCACCACTGCAGGACTGATGGACCAAGGTAGCATGGTGGCTCACCCAGGGCACCTAGCCCCTTCCCAGCTTCCCTTTATCTTCCCTCTACGCTTTCTCCCTGTCTCCCATTCATGTCAACTCTCCGCATGGAAATTCTTAGCATGAAGACTTACCGCAGTTTTGATGACATCTCCTATCAGTCCAACAGCTGCAACAATATCTGACCTTCCAAGCAACAACTAACTTTCAGATTTGAGCCCGTACTTTCATACGCAAAGATCGCAATTAATTATTTTATTTTTTAACCATGATATTGTGAAATGGTAGGCCAGTTCCACAGCATTTTGTCTGTATTGCTGGCACTTTGAGATATCATTGAAGGTTGTCTGCACACCTACTGTATAATCATCATCATTGCACAGAGTGTGGTTGCCACTCATCTAGAGCCCCATCTCCCTCTCTTTTTTCCAACCAGCTCCTAATTTCCGTAATGGATAGATTTTACAGAACTTTTCCTTCATTTTACTCTTTCCTCTCCTGACCCATTTTCAAATGCTTTGATTGTTTGGTATTAACATTTCTCTCTTTGTTTTTACTTTCAGTCTCTTTTCAATTAAGGTTTTTAACAATGGAAAATACAGGAGGGTTCATAACTCTCACTTTTAGGCTTGAGCTGCCTCTTAGTCAATGTTGCATGGGCACTGCATTGGTGCATATGCTGCCACACAGTGGGGAATGATACCAATGCATGGTGTATGATATGCATGGTACAATACCAACCTGGCTTTTTAGTTTCCAAATATGCACACATTTTAAGACTGGATTATCAATTTTACTGATAATGTGTCAACATTGTCCACCTGATATTCACTCTCAACATCATATGGAAAGTCTGCAAGTTATTCAGCTGTCCTAACACGTTAACACAGTCAGGTCAGGTGTTTTAAAGTAAAACAGAATTACATGAATATCACTCTGTTATTACTCCAACTTAAAGTTTGGAATCCATCAAACCTTGATAGCTGGATTCAACCCCCAAAATTATTTTCAAAGTTTTAAGAGTTTTACCCCAAATGGCAATGCCACGTTTTTGTTGTAGTGATTGAAAACCTAAATTGGGTGCTTGATGTGTATGTGCAATTATGCATTTATACAATGTAATTTGTCAAAAACTTAAGAAATTATTACTGCAAAGGATCACCTAGACTACAGAATGAAGAAAAAACATACATTATCTTTTCAAACCAAAATTTTGTATCAATATTTACAGTGCAAACAGATATTGTATGTATACTGGTATAAAAATCAACCGAGTGTCATGATTCCTTGATTACAAGGTGCAGATGCAACTAGAAGATGTGCTTTCTGATCTCAGCACTGAGTCTCAGCAAGAAGATAGAAGTAATGCCAGTGTCCTTGTTTCAATGTCCTGCAGTCACATCACATTCATCTGTGTCACTCAGCCTTTACAAAGCTCAATCAAATATTTATAGTCAGCTGCCTCCTCTTATGAGCCTCGCTGTTTGTAACAAACTATATTTTGTTAGCATTGGAAACCCATCTTCAAGTTTTATTGGTTTAGTCATGCTCCATATAAGAATAACTACAGGCACCGAGTGGTCATTTTGATCAAATCTGTTACGTCAGGTGGGAATGATCATTTGAATCTAGGCCCAACCTTGCCTTGCTCTTACTGTTATACATGTGTGAGTATCCCATACAGGCCCCTTTGTTTAAATCCTTTCCTCCTCTCTCTTTTTGCTCCATGTGTAATTTGTGGCTAGGTAAGGGACACCTGCTTCCTCACATGTGGTGGGAACTAAACTCCTTTTGACATTCCAGGTTTCCCGGAAGTTGTCAGCATTCTCACTGGATTATAATCCAATTAAAGCAACTTGGAGTTCATTTGAAGAGACACTTTTGCCATTTTAACAGGTTCTCTGGAAAAATTGCTGAAAATACAGGTCTTCTCTTTCCCTCACACTTGCCTCATTCTTTTAAAGTTTCCTGTCTTTGCTAACTCTCCAAAGGAAAGGAGAGAATGCTGTTGACACGATTATGACCTAGTTTCCTCTCCTCAACAACAACAGGCAACTGAAAAGTGTCTAATGAAGACAATCAAAACCATCATACATCCACTTGTCCAAGATGCTGATAGCTCTTTAAATGATGAAATGATTTTAGTTATCATTTTTATTGTTCATTCTTCAACTCCTCAACATGCAAAGAGATAATAACATAACGCAACATCATATAACACAATATAACACAACACAAAACAACATGCTATCTTAGCCAGGGTGTTATGAGCTTCAAAAGAAATTGGCAGCAACTATCTGACATTAAACATTACCGTTGGGTCAGAAAATAGAAAATGAACATATGTTCAAATTACTTTGACATGTTTATTTCTAGCATAACAGTTATTATAACAACATCTAACACTGATTTTGAAACCCATATAGTTGTGTATTAAGTGTATGCTGGTCCATTCTAGAAACTGCATGGAGTATGTACACGTAATTGCGCTGGTTTTTGCTTGTACACTAAATATTAAAACCCTCTTAGCACTGATCCATAGAACGTAGAGTCAGAAAAAAACCTACCTCATGATGGTGTGATATTTCAACCTATAACATTTTTTTGTTTTTTTTGTCTTTCATTGTACCAGCCAAGACCTTGTTGAACAAGAAGGCAGATGTCAAGGTAAGATTGTTCATATCTTGTTTGCTACTGACTTGAAACTGCACTAGCCTTCTTCCGTGGTCCACTCAACCCCCTCTTCCTCCAAGTTGTCTTGCTTTCTCTCATCTTTCCGTGGCTTCAAATCAGATGTGTGTCTGTACACTTCACCTTTAGACTTATTAGATGTGCAGATTCCTGTTGTATCATTCCTTTGTCTTTTTACTCTCGGATTGGAAATCTAAAATTTACAGTATTTTGTGACATGTATTAGACATGTAGTAGATGTAAGGTCTCTGCATGTGTTCTTTTTCATGCTTACAGTCACAACACAGCGCAGCCTATCATTCGTTAGTGTGGAATTTTTGAGCTTAGTTCCACCTCTCCATCGTCATTATTCAATGTAACCATCTGTCAGCCCTTCAACATCTAGTGTATCTGTTCTTAACATCATCTCTTACTTCAGTACTTCCTTTTTCTGCTTACCCCATCTGGTCTTTAACCCCACACTCCCGTTCATCCTTAAATAAGATTTCTCACCATCCCACGCCTGTGCGCACACGGCACAGTGACACGTCCCACACACAGCCTCCATAATTGTGTGTGCTGCATGCGTGCCTGACGCTGTGCTACAAAGATAAGAACACGGTGTACGCTGCAAAAATATCCATTTCTTTGAGTCAGTATTGCTTAAGACTGTTTTCTGACACAAGTTGTTTGTTTTTTATCATCTCTACTATCTGTCCGATATCTGACAGATCAGATATCAAATTCTTGAATGGAGGATGCATGCTTAGGGCAGATCGAAAATTTTGTTCATGCTCATACTTTTTGTGTTTGTTTTGAGAAAGTGCAACATGAAAGCAAACAACATCTTTTAAGCATGACATTTGCCATGTACATAAAAAGGCAAAACAGCATTATGCATGACGAGCATGAAGATGAGCTTGCACCTGTGCAGATGACTGCATTGATGTGTGTGGGTTTGCATTCATCTTTCTTTGTCTGCATGTGTACCTGATTTGTTCATGCAACGGCATTGTGTCCAATCGTATAAATGGGGGTGTGCACATCCTTGCATGTTGAGCATGCATACGTAAACTGTGTTTGTCCAGTAGTGTGTATCTGTACGTGCGTTCGTTCTTGTGTGTGTGTAATCAGCCCTCTGTCTCCCAGCTCAGACCAGCAGGGAATGTGACTCCAGTTCCAGGAATAGCTGCCAGTCTGGACCCTGGAAACTCAGTCCACAGAAATAGATGCTTACTTCCACTGTGCTGCACTCATTGCCTAGCAACAGGCTCCCAACACTCTTGCCTCAAACCATTTCCAAAGGATTCTTACTCATTTGCAGCTGTCCCTGCTTTGCTCCAGTCCTCCCTGTTTCCTACTGCTCCTTCTCTTTTGCAATCCACTTCCTAAAGTTCTCTCAGCCGCCTTGACCTCATATCATCAGCCTTTTCCCACTTCTCCTCCTTGTACTGGGTCATCAGTACGTAATGGCATCTCACATTTTCCAACTTCAACACCTGTGTGCTGAGGCAGGCAGTCTTTGTCTCTGGCACTTCGTACAAATCACTGCTAGCCTTCCTCAGTGTCAAGTGGTACTCGTACATGCAATATAAATCAGCATGACCCACATTCATATAGATATCAGCATTGTGACTTTGATTTCATAAATGGTCCACATATCCCTTTCCCTCTTCAATTTTAATTAGCGATACTGTGTGTCCTCACAGAGACAGTTGCTCTTCAACTTTATCCAGTCGTATTACTATTTTCATAATGCACTCATGCATTTAGTTGCAGCTCCTTCTTTTCACCATGCTGATTTTCCTTCTATAACTACATTAAGGTTGTACACTTTTCCCTTGTTGTGACAGCTTTTCTATGTTAGCAGTATTTTAAGTGAGAACCAATTGAATTGTGTCAAGCTTTTCCTTCCACATGATCAATTTCTTCTGAGAACATTGTTCCCTCATCCTCAAACAGCTCTAAAAACCATTTCCATATTGAGGAGGATATGTGTTTTTATCAAGTGCCCAGAAAACTCTGATCTTGTGCCTGCCTCAGATGATGACATTTTGGTGTGGATAAACATGTTAAATGTTTTTCTTACTGCCAGTACATCACTTGTGTTTGATAATCTCTCCCCTACTCATCCGCCATCCATCCATTCATCGTCCAACCATCCATGATTCAATTGCCTGAGGACAGAAACGCAAGTCTAGCTCCACCGTCCAGTGTATGGTGAGAATTTAAGTTATTGTGCAGTCCTCCATTATTTATCCCCTCTTTGCACCTGTCAGTCATTCAACTTGTGTTTTCACCCTCCTGCCTCTTTTTCACAGTTACAGATCTGTTTTCAATCATCAACATGGAATTATCGAATAGAAACACTCTCTGAGAACTTTTCACAGAATCAGTGCAGAGGTCCAAATTAAAGGCTCAGATGATCCAATGTTAAATTGGGAAACTGGGAATCTTCATACCCACCTTGCCCAGACATTTATGTAGATGTCCAAGCTGGATTGCACTGCTCCTCTCGCACTTGAAAGTTCAACCAAAGTAACAACCAAAGCTCACAATTCCTTACTTTCAGATTTCACAAACGATAGCAACAGGTAAATTTACATGTCAAGTCAAGTCAATTTAATTTGTATAGCGCCAAATCATAACAGAAGTTCAGAAGATGCTTTCAAGGATGGAGCAGGTAGTGCTCCCAAACATGTTAAGAGTCAGTGTCTATTGGATGAACATACAGAGTCCCAACATATCCCCCATTAGCAGTAGTAGCGAGAAAAAACTTCCTTAGACAGTTGGGTTGAAAGAGAGAGGGAGGGGGAGAGAGAGAGAGAAAGAGAGACAGAGACAGTTGTAGGGATGCACAGGTCTAGGGTTGCACATCAGTGGATGCACAGCATGCCCATCAGGAGCAGAACCTGGTCGTATTCTAGCAGTGACTCCGGGAAAGAAGCCCAATTAGAAGCATGCATTTATGAGACATGGATGCAGGTGAGGGATGGATGCAAGTGAAGCAGAGACAGAGAGAAGGGAGAGGGAAAGGGAGAAGAGGAGGAGAGAAACGCTCAGTGCATCGTCATATTCTGGCTGCATAGTTTTACATTATGATGTATGATGTAGGAACACAGAAAATGGTGAGACACCATTAAGGTCTTGCAAAGTGTTTAAGAAGAAAGAGGAAGAACAAGAGAGTGTTTTTAAGTGTCATTTGATTATTTACCCTCAAGTTTGCAGTAGTTTACTTTAGTTGGCGCTGCTATCTTCGTAGCAGTACATACTTCATGAAGTCA
>OMPJ01045968.1:0-22500 GCA_900312935.1 Carapus acus | reverse complement strand
AGATTAAATAATGAAGGTATCCTTGATCTGATGCATACACCTTTGACAGTGTTGTGAAAATACGTTAAATATATGGTATGCTGACTCAAGTCTCTCAACATGTCGCAGGCAGAGAGGATTGTGGGATTAAAATGTTTTCAGTGTAGCAAACAAACAGCCACTGCTCATCCAAATTACCGCTGAAAGGCTTTAAAATGGCAGCCACGAAGCTTGTGACTCTCCACCCAAGATTGTTGCATTTTGGGGATTTTCAGCCACAGAGCCCCACATTCACCATCTGTGTAGCTATAAACACAGCATGGCAGCATTCTTTGTGATTTTACCTGCTCTCTGGATGAAAGAGTGCAGACAGACTGTGAATTTGTATGAAAACTCTTCATATCCCCAATACAGTGTTCCCAGCACATTCTTTACACAAAAGAACTTCTTCTAATTGAATCTGCAGTGTAATTGAGCCAGAGAGCCGCGCATAATGCCCTTTTTCTCTGGGGTGAAATGCATTAATCATAATTATTCAATCTAATTATCCTGATAATGGCAAGACTAATCACATGACCTCTGTGCATTTACAGTTTACAATCCATGCGAGAGGGTGAAAGGCTGATGATCGTTCTGTATGCGACCCCGTGCGCAGAGATGTGTCTAGTTGAGCAGCATTGGCATTCTGAGGTTGACACCACCGGCTGCTCAATCATGATGGATTCAGATCGTGAGCAGAAAAGGCATCGAGTGGCTCACTGTTGCCTGAGCTCTGGCGTCTAAGACAACCCGACCACTGCAAAAGTGCGTAGCCACACTCACAGGAGAATTTTGAGATGCAAGCCTGGAGGCAAAATGCGCAGAAGCAAATGCATGACAGGCCTCTCAATATCCTTGTTAGGCAGCTGTGAAATAAACTATGAGCAGGGCAGCAAAGTGATGTATTCTACTTTTGTCCAAAATGTCTTGTGGTTTAGAGGAAGAGGTGGTGGGAGAGGGGGTTACTGAGGAGGGAGTTAGCACCCAAGTTTTCCATGAAACTTTCTCCATGTTGTTGAAAATGAGTGTGAAAATGTGTGTGTTAGAGGTCATGCATTGCACATCTGTTCCGCCGCTACTTTGCATTAAGTGCGGGGAGGCCATGGATAAGCGTATGCTAATTCACATTCTGTAGTCCAATGAAATGGCTGAAATGCATGAAATGCTCAACAGCTCTCTGGCGAGAGATGTCATGGTAAAAACTAGAGGGCCCTCTAAATTTCACTTTAACTTTTTCATCATTATTTATCACCCATTACATCTTATTCATATTACGCTCCTGGCAGGATATGATTACTCAACATTACGGTATATTTCACTGTGTTTACACCACTTACGATGTTCTGACCTCATTGTGATAAAGCTCCATTTTTGGAATGGGGCTTTTGACAGATGTCAATTCCCACCGCCTAATGAAGATAAACACCCCAGTGGGATTTGGATATTGACATTGTTTGTGCTTTTGATGGACAATTCATGTATATGTTCCCAATTCAAAATTCAAAGCTTAATTGCCATATGTACAGTGAGGAATGAAGTTTCCCTGCACAATGAAATTCTTACGTTGCTGCCCTGCACTGGATGCCACACGTAAAGAAAGCAGTAATGATAAATGAATAAATAAACTCTGTCAAATCTAAAGAGGAAAATATGTACAGAAGGAGAAGAAAATATGTACAGAGGATGCATATGTGCATAAGAAAAACGTCTACAGCCTTTGAGTGACAGGCACTCAAGTGTTCATTCCTTCCTTCCATAGTGACGGCCGTGGGAAAGAAAGAATTCTCAAATCTTGTGATCCTGCATCTGACACCCCTGTATGTCCGCAGGAGTGAGAACACTGCCACCAATGTGGTGATTGTGTTTGCAGCTGTACAAGATAAATCATTGTTAACATCATTTGAGTACCCTTGTCAGATTTATGCTATTTCCTGTGACATGTTGTGCTGTTGATAGACGTGTTACCAATTGTTTTAGCAATGAATAACCACAAATAGCTCGGTGCTTGTGTCAGGAACGTGGGACAATCTTCGTCCCCAGGTATTTGATCACAAAAGAATGTACCACCTGCTGTAGTGTGTGACAAATATGTGCAGTGCCGTTTTAGCTGCACCAGAGGATTAGGTTCAGTCCACCTGTTCTTTAAGTAGTGTGGCACACCGTGTAGCCTGCACACTGTCTCACTGTGAGTGCGTAATTGATAGTTTTCGAGATTTCTAGTGCTAGTGCACTACAAATTGCCATTGCTAGTGCTATCATATCAACACTTGAATGTTATTTTCTCCTTTCTTCAGTCGTGCTGTCAACAAAGAAGCTGCACTTTGCTCCTCCTCCTCTTGGACCTCAACGATGTTCCACTTTGTGACTCAGGCAGGCAAACAAGCAAGCAAAAAAAAAAAATCCGGATATAGGATGAAATTTAGATTCAGCAATATGGTGATGCATCCAAATGAATTATTTAAAAGTACAATTAGGTGTGTCGGTATACATTTCACTTTTAGCAACAATGTCTTTGTAACTTGGTCACCACTAGCAGTATCCTGTCTGCAGCAATGGACGTGCACAAACTGCAACCCAATGAACGTGGTCTGCAGAATTTGGATTAACCCCTCTCGCTTGGGTCCATTGCTCTTTGTTTACCTCTTTAAACCCGAACTAGGAAACCTCTGGTGTTGCCCATATAAATCACAGAAGCACATTTAAAGTGCGATAAATCTGATTTAAAGAGCTATAAATGTGTTTGAGATTGAGAGTGTCAACCTGTCCAGCGTGGATTCTAAATGGCAGTACGGGTTAATCACCCTGTGACCTCGCGATGGGTAAGTCTGCATAGACGAATGATGGATGCGTAGCCTTTAAACACATTGATCTCAGTTTAACACAAAGCTCTGTCTTTCACGGCAAGTGGCTTCCACCCAAAAGTAAATCTCTGTATGCTGCGTGTACGTACTGTATGTGTGTGCGTTTGGGCGTGCATGTTTGTACTTACTCAGGTAGAATAAGATGGACGCTTGAGCCGGGTTCCATTAAGACAGCAGCGCAAAGACGCATTTCAACACCCCAGTTTTATCGTGCCTGCAATTAGCACATTGCATTTATCAGAGAAATAAATGGTCTGTGCATCTTGTCCACCCACACCCATTTGCCAGCTCACGTTTCCCCCCTTACATTCTGTTTTTCTGCACTCGCTGTCCACAGTACAGTAAGGCTCAAATTAATTCCTGTTGTTATTCCTGCAATATATTTGTCTCTCACAAACAACAACCAGTCTCTTGCTGGCCCGCTCGCTCACTCTCGTAAACACTGTCTCATTAATTCAAGCTCGGGCGACGATTCATTTTCTCGCTCATTACACAAGCTACCCAGTCTCTCTCCCCTTCTGTTTCCATCGCTTTGTTGCTCTTTGTCATGATAATTTCTCTGTCTGCCACCTCGCTCCAAGCACCAACGTGCATGCGCTGAGTTGGCGTCGACTTGCTCTGCTTTTCCAGCACCGCTGCGCCATCAGTTGTGCCATCCGCTGTTTCTCCTGGAAGTAACGACTATGCTTCAGGCTCAGCAGATCCAAAGCCATCGCAGCTCTTTATGCTCTCTACAATGACGTTGTGGAGATTAGAGGCGACCATTACCAGGAGACACTTCATTAAATAGTCCATGTCTGAAACATTTGGCCATCACTGAAAGGGGTTTGCAGCAGGATAGCAGCTAATAGCCCCTCTGACAAACTGTGAGCCTCTTGCTGCTTTTGCTTTTCATCTGAGCCTCAGAGAGGGTTCACTTTCCAGCCCATTCCTAATTTGTACCCCTTAGTGCTGCACTCACTGTTATAAGGAACAACCAAAGGTGGACATGTTGGATCAGTCCAATGAAATGTGTCACTTTTTTGTGTTCATTCTCATAATGACAGATCCCATTTGAACACTTTGTTCTTGCCTCGCATTATGGAGGACTTTTTCTGGTCACAACATATTCTGCGCCACTATTAGCGCTTCCTTGTGTTTACTTTTTCAGCATTGAAGATTTCTATCCCATCCTTGATCTACGGAGAGCAAATCATCTTTTCAGCAGAATGATTGCAAAGCAGCCTGGCCAGCTTGTGAGACACCACTGTTTTGAGAACCACTGTGTACAATGGAGGCTAAAAATTGTATTTTGCAGCAGTTAATGTCACGCAAATAGTAACACTCATATTAGCACACACACAGGCAGGCAACACCCCCCCCTCCCCACCACCGCACAGACACACACACACACACACACACACACACACACACACACACACACTTGCTGAGTGCTACGGCATTTGTGAACCAAATGTAAGCAACTGACTTCGCCCTGTTTTGAGGGGGGAAATAAACAAGGAGGCTGAATTGTCAAATATTCACTCTGTGTCGACAGAATCCTTTGAGAACTGAAAAATAGATGTTGATAATTAACAGTTGGGTGAATGTATTGTATTTTTCTAAGATGGGTAATGGTGTGTCCTCTTGTGGTGATTGTCAAAATTTTTTTTAGCA
Organism: Carapus acus; assembly: GCA_900312935.1. Taxonomy (NCBI): domain Eukaryota; kingdom Metazoa; phylum Chordata; class Actinopteri; order Ophidiiformes; family Carapidae; genus Carapus; species Carapus acus. The sequence goes on along the minus strand of OMPJ01045968.1, from coordinate 17,965 downwards.
TGACAAAAATGTGTCAAAAAACTTTGTCAAAAAAACATTGATTACATACCACAGTACGCAGTACTTTGGTACCACACACTTTGTCCATTCTGTCTGACAGACATAGTAGCTTGCTGTGTGTATTTCTGTGAGAGGTAACTATGTCTAATTCTAAGACTTGAAACACCCACTGACGATGTGTCCAGGTTGCACCATGAGGTGTATTCAACTATTAATCCAGTATGGCAAAGCCATTGACTTCCAGGAGGAGGTTGGATGACAATTTCGAAAGTGTGGTGACAACTGGAGAGAACTTCATGGATTAGCAGGATACCATGCTGGTAGATCCAAGCCCTAAACTTCCCAGGAAGTCCTGACTTGTCCACAGCTAAGAGCTGCCTCTCAAGGTCCTTGCTGGTTGCTTGACATGCAGCAGTATCCTTCAGATTGCTGGTGAAGACCTTGGCTAGACTCTTACCTTGCTTTTCTGACAGAGATTGGATTTTGGTGTCTCCCAGAGTGAAGCAGAGGCATTCTGTCACTCTTCCTTTCCTCAGGACCAGGGACCTGGACTTTGCAGGTTTGAAGCACATTCTTGCTCACGTGATGAGCCAATCTAATCCTTGAGGGCTTGAAGGAGCCATCTGCACCCAGGCACTGATGTTGTGGTTACCGTGAGATCGTCCATGAAAGCTCTGATCGGGGGTTGTCGCGTGCTCGACAAGCATTTTCATGGCCAGTGCAGAGAGGGACACAGAGATTGTACAGACAGTGAGGATGCCTTTCTCCAGACGATGCCAGTCCAATGCTGAAGCTCTTGAGGACACTGTTTGACTAAAGTTGATAAAATAATCCAGGATGAAATTGCAGATCTTCTCTGGGACGAGGTATCTGCACAGGGACAACTCCACCAACTGTGTGGGATCGATCGTAAGGTCCAGCCACAGGACTGCCAAATCCCCGCTGCACTCTCGTGCTTCAAGGTTCAGTTGCGTGACCATGCCAGTGTGTTCGATACACCCTAGAAACCCTGGGACTCCGCCCTTGCACCGAGGCATCTATGTAGGTGTTCTTCAGAAGAAATCACATGAGGTGGTTGGTGATGATCTTGAAGAAGGTCTTGCACTCAACACAAAGGAGGTAGATTGTCCTAAACTGGTCGATGTTGCTTGCATTCTCCCCCTTAGGAATCCATACACCCTCCGCATACCTCCACTGCTGAGATACCTACCCTCCTCTCCAGACAACCCTGAATATCTTCTATGCGCACTCCAACAGACTGTTTGAAGACCTTGTAAGGAACTCCACTTGGTCCTGGTGCTGACTCTGTCCTGGAAGATTTAATGACCTCTTTGACCTCCGACAAGGTGGGTGGATTGATGTGGAACAGGATGCCTGGTTCTGATGGACATATCAGGGCTGTACAGCAGCCAAGATCTTGCTTTCTCATGTCATCTCATGTTTCTCCCCAAGAAGCTTCCTTGTGAATCCAAAAGGGTTTGCAATGAAAGCACTGCACTTGTGGGCCCTCTCCTTACCTTTCTTGCTATGCCACTCAGCCCGCCGCAAGGTGATTAGCTTTATCCTAACCACACACCTCAGTTCTGCCAAGGCTGCCTTTTGATCATCGCTCGCCCTCCTGTTCTGGCTCCTGAGTGCTTTTAGTTCTTGTGTGAGTTGGGATATTCTGATTTCTCTGTGGTTTAGGTTTGGTGCTAAAGTTGTTGTGATGTTGTTGGTGGTGCGTTGTTCCCTGATGTCAAACCTGTCTGCTGCTATGCAGATTATGAACGTGCTCCCGGTCAGGAGCCTCTTGTCCACGTCACCCTTGGCTGTTACTTCCAGGGCTGCATCAGCATCTTCATCAAAATGCTTCCACTCTGACTCCTTGCTAGCAGCAGGCCACGATATCCAACAATGTTCTGATGGTCTGCTTTGGGGTGTCTCCTGTGGTGCTTGGTGGTTCTGGGCACTGTGGGGTGTGTCTGGTCGAGAGAAGTTTAAATTGGTTTAAGTCACATCTGTCAGACAGATTTCTGTTTGTTTATGTTTACGATGTATCATCTATGCGCACTAGGGTTCAGCATGGAATTCAACAGGACTCTGTGCTTGGACCGACTCTGTTCACTTTGTATATGCTTCCTCCAGGCAATATTATCAGGAAACACTCTATCCATTTTCATTGTTATGCAGACGATACACAACCGTATCTATCAATGAAGCCTGACGACACTAACCAACTAGCTAAACTCCAGACTTACCTTAGCGACATGAAAATACGAATGACTTGTAATTTTCTGTAACTAAACCACGTGTAAAACTGAGGCTATTGTTGATGGTCTTGAACACCTTAGTACACTTTGTACTGATACAGCTACTCTAGATGGCTTTACCTTGGCCTCCAGCACCACTTTAAATAATCCAGGCGTTATCTTTGATCAAGATATGTCATTCAACCTGCACATAAGACAAATATCAAGAACCACCTTCTTTCACCTTGGTACCATTGCCAAGGTGAGGCACATGCTGTCTTTTAAAGATGCTGAAAAACATGTTCATGCTTTTGTTACTTCCGGGCTGTATTACTGTAATTCTCTATTATTGTACTGTTGCAATAAGTCGCTAAAGCCTCTCCAGCTTGTTCAGAGTGCTGCTGCACGCGTATTGACAGGAACTAAGAAAAGAGACCGCATTTCTCCTGTGTTAGCTTCTCTGCATTGGCTACCTATAAAATCAAGGATAGAATTTAAAATCCTCCTCCTCACCTACAAGGCTCTCAAAGCTCAGGCACCATCATATCTGAAAGAACTGATCGTACCTCATCATCCAACCAGAACCCTGCGATCCCAGAAAGCAGGGTTACTTGAGATCCCTAGAATTGATATAGGTAGAACGGGAGGCAGAGCCTTTAGCAATCAGGCTCCTTTCCTATGGAACCATCCTCCAGTTTCAGTCCGGGGGGCGGACACCCTCACTACTTTCAAGAGTAGGCTTAAAACTTTCCTTTTCAATAAAGCTCATAGTCAACCCTAGTTATGCTGTTATAGATTTAGAAGGCCAAGGGATCTCTCATGGTGCATGCTACTAATTTGGCTCCTTCCCCAGACTGTGTGTCTCGTGCTCTGTCAATCCGCAGATTGCAGCCGGAGCATGACCAGCGGAGACTGATGCGCTGCTGTGATGACAGATTGCCAAAGCATCTGGCCTTGCTCCTGATCCACTTGCCGTGTTTATATTTACATATACAGTATCTACAGTTTATATATACTAGTTTCAGTTGTAACTTTACTATACTGTGTATTGTGTATTGTGTACTGTGTACTCTGTATCTCTCTCTCTCTCTCTCTCTCTGTCTCACTCTCTTTTTCTCTCTCTCTCTCTCTCTCAACCCAACCAGCCAAGGCAGGTGGTTGCCCAACTGCAGCCTGGTCTGCCTGAGGTTTTTTCCCACTAATGGGGAGTTTTTCCTTGCCACCATCGCCTAGTGCTTTCTAATGGGGGAAATGTGTTGGGTCTCTGTCTGTAACTTAATCTTTGAAAGCGCCTTGAGATAACTTCTGTTATGATTTCAAGCTATTCATGTAAAATTGAATTGAATTGAATTGAATTGAATTGAAAGTAGGGGCTTTGCAGGGAAGTCCTTACATCCGGCTCTGGGACTCCTAGGGATCTGTGGATTGCACAGATGAAAAGCCATCAAGAACATCTTGGAAGTAGCTGAAAAGGCTTCTGGTGGCTCTGGTTGAGGAGGTGGGAGGCGTGGTGGAGAGCGCTATCATATTGTAAGCTGGGGTTTGATCACCCCCTGCTGTGTCGCCTGGGTGAGGGTGTCTGATGTCAAGACCCGAAACACCCATGACCTCGGGATCATCACTGACAATGTGTCCAGGTTGCATCATTAGGTGTATTTAAGTACTCTATTGCAGCATAATGTAATAACTTGTTAATTAACTGTGAAGTCTTCTGCCGTGGACCGGTGAAAGGGACAGACTGATGCAGCACATTAGCATCTGCTGTGTAAATCTCACATGCTGCTGAATGAAAGATCGGACCGCTGATGACTATCGCATTATCCCTCGGCCTCACTAATATGAGCGTGATTTTAGCGCTGTATTTGTGCACCCAGGCCTTTAATATAATCCGCCACCGAGACGGGCTGTGAGCATTGTTTCGGGTTCCTGCTGTGTAATGCTGAATCAATGAGAGGTGCGTTTTGACTTTCAGAAATGAAAAATACAAGCAGATTTGATCAATGTACAAGAGGGATGTATGGCTCAGGGCTTGAACTGCACTCACAACGCACACTCCTAAAACACACACTCAAATCAGCAGTCTGACTTGTCAATGCTAATCTATGAACCCCGATGACAATCAGCATTTAGCTGTTGCAGCTCTGGCCCACTTTTATTGACAGGATAACCATAACGAATTTATGAATCCAGGCACTTGGTGAAAAGAGAAGTTGAACAGCTGTGGAGGATTTGTACCGAATACACACAGTTGACAGCAGGGATTTTCTAAATCAAACCAGTGTTCCACGGACCACCTTTTGGGAAACACTGACTAAGTGAATAGCGTAGTCGATGATGAGAGTTGCAGACAGCCTCTTGAACTTGAGGCTTCAAATATAAGGGGTGATGTTGAATGTTGTCTGTGCTGCAATGCTGTCAGAACGAGGATTTCTGAAGTTAGTTGGATGAAGTTGTGGAGAGTGTCACCAAAAACAAGAGACTGATCATTGGAGCAGCCCTCAATGGGCATGTTGGAGAAGGGAAAGAGGGAATGAGGAGAGACCTGCAAGTTAAACGGGTTGGCAAACCTTTTGACTTGCGGGCCACAACTGGTTCTAAAATTTGACAGGGGGGCCGGGCCAAAAGCATTTGGATGGAGTGTTTGGGCCAGATATGTACTAAAGCGTTGCGTGTATTGTGCAAACCTCCTAACGCATATAAAATGTAGAACCCGATTTACTAGTGTGCGCTGAGGATTGCGACTTTCAAATGTGCAAAATAGTCCTCATTCAGTTAGTATGTTTGTGTAAATGAATATGCAAGATGGGGTGTTTACACACAAATGTAGATAGAAAATGTAAAAAGATGTTCATAGCATACACACAGTGATTTAACAAATCTGGATATTGCATCCGTTTTAATACTTTTCAATTGGAGATGCAAAGCTTAAGAAATCATCATCTATTGAAAAAAAAAGAATGGAATCACTTTCAACTTTCACTCTCAAAATATACTAGTCTCAATCATTTCCTATGTGCTAAACCTTGCAAAATCATGGACGGATTGTCCGGACTACACGCTCTTCAAACTCGCCATGGACGCCTTCACCTTAACACGCAAACAGTACACATGTACAGACACCGAGATAGACTGAGATAGACTATAGATATATAAATATCATATATGCTGCAGAAACTAGAGGTCGGTCTCTAAATTGAGAGTGATGTGCGGCTTGTTAATGAAGCTACTGTTAATGAAGCTACTGTGCCGCTGCTGTGCATAAATGTGCGCATTGCTCTTAATTAAGAGAGGCTTTTCCCAAATTTCAATGACAACAGACACCTGTTCATACAAGTCCTCTCCTCTGGTTTTCCTCTTCAGCGACTCCGACAAGCGATTTTTTCAAACTTGCCTTTGCTCTCCTGACACAAGAGACCTGCTGTCTCAACCATGCATTCTTTCAAAAACTCGCTTTCAGAGAAAGGCATGATAGCCTTCGCTAATTTGCATGCCAGCAAAAAACTTGTCTTGGTACTTCATTTTTGAATCCCAGTTTGTCGGTGAAAAGAATCAGAGAATTAGCCGGCACATCCTGCGCAGTAGCCGCACGTTCTTTAGTTGACTGCTTCATTGTATAGTTTGCCTGCTTTGTGGCAAGGTGACGGCTGATATTATACAACTGCAACAGCCCCTTGGCATAGACATATAGCCATTGGTCGGACTCCAGTGAAATAATATTGTGTTCTCCACTCTTGATTAAAACCCTCAGCACTCACTGACCACTTTCTTTTTCTCTGATCCTCTTATTTTTACAGAGGGGATCAAATGAAAATGGAAAATGAATGTGAAATCAAGAGAAACACACTACAGTCTAACGAAGGGCTTGATTAAAAGCGTAACAGGCCAAATACGGCCCGCCCGCGGGCCATAGTTTTTAACAGCTAGAGAGCGGAACTCAGAGGGACAGATGATAGTGGGTTTAGCAAAAATGATGCAAATGGCAGTTGATGCAAATTCCTGCTGTTCCTGTTTCTACAAGACCTTGACAACATAATAATTTCCAAGTGGTCGATGTCTAGTCCGCAGTACTTTTACGAAACTTCCTTTGTCATCAATTCAAAGGGAGTCATAGTGTGATCGTTTTGCCTGGCAGTCCTGACAGTATTGACTGAGTTCAGACTATACAATGCAATACTATACAATTTAATTTGTATAGCGCCAAATCATAACAGGAGTTATCTCAAGGCGCTTTACAGGATAGACTACACTGTCAGAACATATTTCCAGAAAGGGGAAGAGCATCGGGTGACTTATAAGAGTCAACTAAGGTGTCAACAGGTACATTTTATCCTGTATAGATGGTGCAACCTGAAAGAGTGAAGTCAGATAACAAGGTACTTCACATACACAATCCCTTGTCTCAATTTGGTTCAGGATGGGGAAGACTGCAGACTTGACAACTGGCCAGAAGACCATCACTGATACCCTCCAAGTTCCTAGCTAAGGTCGCTGGCTGTTCTCAGAGTCCTCTGTCAAAGCATAGCAATGGAAGGTCTAGTGGGAGGGCAAAATATGGTTGAAGAAGATGCACCAGCAAAAGAGATGCCCGTGGGCTTCAGCACATTATCAGACAGAGAAGATTGAAGAATCTGGAAGAATCTGGCAGTGATCCAGCTTCAGAAACCACCACATTCAAATGCATTCGGGAGAAATGAGGGACACCAGACCCCAAAACAACAAGGATTAAGCAAGCATCAAGGAAATCAGGGCCTCCAAAAATCCCAGGCTGCCACAGGCTGATTGCCACAATGCTAGGGCACATCGACGCAATGATTAAGGCAAGGGGATTCCCAGCTAAGTGTAGAAGATTGACAGTGACATATTGAAAGTACCATATCTTGATTGATTCAATGTGGTCCTAATTTCTTTCCTTTTTTTCTGCAAAAACTGAGACGATAATGGTGATTTCTTTTCAGTATTCTACTCTTTTGAATCCCAGTTTCATGGGTTTCGTTGGTTGGAAGCCCAAATAATGTAAAAATGAACAAATAGATACTTGAAATCATTTAGGTTCTGGGCCCTGGAGCTACAACACTGGTCAACAACAAATTTATGGTTTGAGATTTTTTAGTTGATTTAAGATCATTTTGATGTGCTGAATCCAAAAATGCAATCCAAATCGAAAACTTTTTTCATATTTATTGTGAATGAAAGGACTCCGACCAGAAGATCTTGCAAAAATAAGTCTGTCATATTCTGCTACATCTGCGGTGAATACACCATTGTTCCTTGAAGGAATCCAGCGGCAAGTCTCATGAAGCTAACCATGCTTCTTTTAGTATTAGAATTACTGACCATGACAAAAAGCTTGGGTGCCACACGTGGTATGCAAGTCATGTACTGAGTATCTGCATCAGTGGACCAGGAGGCAAACTGCAGTCACTGTAGTCCCTCCAGTCACTAGTCCAGCTTCCAGTCCCTTGTGTCGTCACCGGGAATTGAACCGGCCACCCTCCAGTACCCCGGCAAAGTCCCTTAATGACTGAGCCACTGCCGTTCCCAAGAAGAGCTGTCTGAAGTTTTGATTTGATTAGTACATACTGTCGGGAAATGATCTTTTTCTCCTTAACCTTTTTTGGATGAAGAATATTAACAAAAATCAACATTACAGGTAATATCAATAATCAATTTGATATTGATATATTGTAGTCAATTTCGTCAGAGGCTTGGATTTTGTTAAAATCAAATTAGATTATTAGGGCAAAAACCTGACCTGATTTAGAAAAATGAATGTCATTTTTTGATTCAGCAGTGCAAAATGGTACTATGTCAGCTGAGAAAACAAAGATGATTTTCAATTTTAGTTTTTTGTTACCCAGTGTTATCTTTCAAAGTTTAACTTCATGAGTGGAAATATGGAAATTTTGCCTTCCCATGATACTCAAATTTTTTGGAGTGGATATTCATATATACAGTATATACATACAGTATGTATGAATAATTGCCTCCCATGTGCAAGGCCGGCTCAGATAGATGATGTCATATTTGCCTTGCCAAGCATTTTTCATTCAGATATATATACACACACACACATACCGGTGTATCGTACATACACACTCATCTTGAAACAAATTTGTTTCATGAAGCAAATGATCAGGGTTAGCTAAATCTATTAATGATCTGATGTTTGATGTGAGATCAAATAACCATCTTCAATAGTAACCATAAATGATCAGATTATTAAGAAAAGATGATTAATAAATTGTGCAAAGCCTGATTAGTTGCTCAGTGAAACAAGTTTGAAGAAGCCTTCCTCTCTTTTGATATCAGCTCATCTCTCACTTTGACTCTCTCTGTCTCCTGCAAACGCTGCTGCGACACCGATCAGAGTCTATCAAGCAGTGCCAGATGAGAATCGTAAAATCTTTGCCCCACTCGGAACAAGCGCATATCAACTTTGATTTGATGTGTTCAGGATTGTACGAGGAGCACTTGGCAAGGCATAATCATGTCACATTATCATATGTTGTGTACGCGTGAGGCAATCATTCACATTTCTTCTGTCAGGTGTTTGTCGTGCTCTGACCTTGGACCGCCACTACAGTTATAAGCAAGGATTTCTTCAGACGGTGCACATGATGTGATGCTGAGTTGGTGTGCTGAGAATCGTTAAAAGTGAGGACTTAGTATATGTCAGAATACTCTGACTCATAATTCCAAAATACGACGGGTTGTTGCCTTTAAGATTCTCAGTTGCAGGAAGTGAGAAGAAAATGAAACATCACTCATCACATTGTCAGTTATTATAGCTGCAGAGTGTTTGAAAGTATGTACTGTAGGTTGTTTTGTGGTAGATCAGTGATATTTTCGTAAAATTGGGAAATTGACTTCTCTAGATTTCACTCGTGTTTTCTGAAAAAAAAAAGACGTTTTGACCCTGTCGAGTCAAGTAATCAGACATTCAAGAGGTGCCATGTAAGTGGCTTATTTGTTTCCAACGGGCCACTGAAAGACTTATTGCCTCAATCAGTCATACATTTGTTTTTAAATCTAGGAACAGCAATGGGATTCTGAGCTCTGTTTCACTTGGGAGAAATGTTAGCAGACTCCCCCACCAGCAGAGCTCAGCGATCACAGGATTCTGATGGTTTGCCAATTTAAGGGATTGCAAAAATGGTGGTTGCACTGTGGGGCAATCTGGAGCACAGTTTACCTGTGAGAAAAAATGATCTCGTCATCCTGGTCGAGCTCCCCCGCAGAGACGGCTGAGTGCTGGCCAGCTGTCAGTCAGACGGAGAGCTGATGCCACCGTCACGGATAATAACTACAGTTTCCAGCTAGAGTTTGCAACCACATCTCACCCAATGTTGTTTTACTGAGTGAGAGATTTATTTGTTTCATTGTCTACAAGCTGATGTTTTTTTGTTTTTTGTACACAAGCAAGTCATGTCGTGACTTCACATCAGCCCCGTGTCACACGTTCTTCCCTGTGTGTCTACAGCCATGTTTACAGAGGTGCCTCACGACATGAGCGCTCAGAAAGGACAGGATGTAGAGATGGCCTGCTCCTTCAGAGGGGTTGGAACGCCTTTCTACTCGCTTGAGATCCAGTGGTGGTACATCAGGAACCATCTGGACTGGACAGACAGACAGCCGTGGACAAACAATGAGGTAATGTCGTCTCATAATGGAACTGATGTAACAGATGGGGCTATCTCTTCAAATGTCCACTGGATAGAGTCTATAAAGCACACATTCGATTAAAAGAAAAAAAGTTGTACAGTATAATATTCAAATTCAAGTCCACTCCATTGTTAACAAACCACATAGTACATATACAGTGAATTTAACTTAACTCTCCAACTTATATACAGTGGGACAATAGTTTATTATCCCACTTTATAGTAGGCGTTCCAACTATTTTCTTTTGGAATGGATAAAACAGCCTTGAGGAGGCTTGATAGGTTGTCAGGTTGTATGATGTAAATGTAAATGTAAATGTAAATGTAAATAGTATTGACGGGGGTGTGTTTGTGAGTAATGGCAGACCATGTTGGGTTCTGTGGAGATTGTGGTCACTGTGGAGATTTTAGCAGTTAAATGTTGGCACGAGCCAGTGGAAAGAAGTGGTCATGGCGGTTTGGATGCAGCAGAATCCCCTTCCTGGCAGGACAACAAGAGGAGGAAGACAGGTTAAGAGTCGGGATGGTGAACACAAACGCAGTGATTCGGTGACTGCACATCAATACAAAGTTATTCCTGCTTCTCCTTCAAGATGACAATGCTCCATCCACAGGCAGGCACAAAATGATTTCACAAGAGAGGAAATGATGTAAATCACATCCTCTGCAGTCAAAAGTCCTCAGACAAGCAGTGATAGATCAGCGTCACACACAAATCTTTCCTTTCACTCCTGTTACTTGCACCTTCTGTGCCAAGCAATTCTAGTTACCGATAGATAGATAGATAGATAGATAGATAGATAGATAGATAGATAGATAGATAGATAGATAGATAGATAGATAGATAGATAGACAGACAGACAGACAGACAGACAGACAGACAGACAGACAGACAGACAGACAGATGAGTTATGAACAGTTTTTAAGTCTATTGGTGTGTTTTTTTCAGGTGTCCCCAGAGGAGGAAATGCCAACAGACGCCACAAAGATAAGTGTGAGTGCAGTCACTTTCTACAGTGATTTTTCAGAAATCCCTTGTTTACTACTGGCTCCAGAACGCTGTTTTATATGATTATTTTGATCAGTTTTCTGATTCTCATGCGCATCTTGCAGACACAGCTGTTATTGCCTCGTTCTGAGCAGGCACAGCTCTGGGTGTTGGTTGGCAGCAAAGTGTTTTGCTCGTGGGCGCTAAGTCCATAGCGGCATCTTTTTACGATTCTTCTAAATGAAGCCGCGCCGCAGTCCACTCAGACACAGCCATAGGGACAGGTCGTGCTTATGTATCCGCCCCTGTGGTATCTGGCAAAGCTTTGGAGTCACCCACCCAGTTTTGGTGTTTGCTGTGACACACAGGGGCTGTCAGGGAAGTTGGCACGGTCCCACTGGGAGACAAACCCTCTCCTTATTTGGTACTATTCACATAACAGATGTGTTTACCATATGAAGTCATCACATATAAATACTTCTTTCTCTCAGCAGCTGCTGACTGAGAATAATGAAAGTAGCAGCTGTGCTGGTGTGTTTGTGTGAACGTGTGAGTATGTTAGTGCACATGCACGTGCACAGCGGATGCAAAAAATCATAATGAGCTCTGTGTATGTGGGGCAGGGAACTTGGGATTTTAGGTCGGTGTGTTAGGTAAGTGTGTGTTCTTTTCCCAACCAATAGCAACATAATGGTCGCTTGGCTTGTCTTATGATGACAAACACATCAGAACCAGATTTGTTCAGGATTCAGCAGCATGATGACTAGACAGATGGTTTGCTCCGTATTTCCTTAGGCACTCATTTAAGAGAGTACACTTTTTAAAACTTTTTTTAAAGGCTATGTAAATCTGTCTCAGAGGACTGAGGATTCAAGAATTTATTGGTCACATGCTCAGTGGATGTGCAGTAAAATAAAAGTTGCAATTGTCTCGGAAATGTGCAAATTGCTCATACGAATATTGGAACAACAGTAGAATGCAAAAAGAAACAACAATGTCTTCAAGTAAGGAAAGGGAGGTGCAATACCCAGGACTTGAAGGGAACCATATGTTTTGTAATCAGTAGTTAGTGACAGCAAAGAAAATGTGGATGGTCGAAAATATGGTCATTCAGTTTTGATTCTTGACGTAGCACTGTAATATGGATGGCCAATGTGTCTGTAAAACACAGAAACACGCAGACACACACACGCACGCACACACGCACAGTGAAGAATAACAGGCTGTACTTCCTGCCGGGAAACTGTGCTTTTTAAGTATCCACAAATACCCTTTTGAGTATGTTTGACTTGTGAGTCTGTGTGTGACGGTGGCTGTGCAGTGGAAAGGTTCCAGTCTCCTCACTGGTCATGTCAATATTATATCTTTGCCACAGGTCACTATAAAGGACCAAACTCTAATGTTAGATCAGAGGTCTGACATCTGACTTTCTATTTGTCTGAAACATGATCAAATTAGGCCTGACACAAGTTCTGTAGAGTCTTAAAAACTCCAAGAGCTGTCCAAGCTGCACTGAATGTCACAGGAATCACTGCTGGCAGCCATCAGATTGGACATATCTTCTATGATATGTCTGACTTGATTCAAATTCCATCTACTTAGGGTTAGGGTTATAATTTCTTAATATTTTCACAGATACTTCTTATAACTATTGTAGAGGAATTGGTGCAAAAATACTCTGCACTTTCTAGCTTTTGTTTGGACACAGGTTTTGTGGTTATATATCGATTCACTTTTCTGACTTCTCCTATCCATGAACGTGTGTATTCATCAGTTGTCTCTTAGTTTCTGTCCTTGAGCGACCGAGAGAGTCAATATTTCTGATTCTTAATTAAGTGGTCATGTTGGCAACAACGTTGGTGCAATGAATGTGTATTGATGTACTGATATATATCATATCTATCTGAACATGATAACAGCTCAAGCAGAGTGAAATGGGATACCCACACACAAAAGCTGAGAGGACAAAATATCACAGAAAGAACATTTCTGAAATACAACTAGCATTAGCTACCTTGCTTTATGCTACTTTTTCACATGTTGAACAATATGATGAATGTAGGATGTCTCTAAATGCAGCACTATGTGATTTGTTTTAATAATCAGCTGCCTGTATCCCTGTTACCGAGACAGCTAAATGTTGAACATTTGGTGTGCTTTCACTCCCTGTGAGGTAGATGAGGGACAGGAATCAAGACAAAACTGACTTCAAACAACCACCATTGTAGGATACCTGCACCATACCTCTTCCACGTTATTCTGTGTTCCCACCCACAGCTTTGTCTCGCATGATCTGTTATTGATGAACCGACAGCCTTTGTTCTTCTCAAATGTGAGCGCAGATGTTTGTGTGGCGACAGCTTTTTGAGATATTATTTCCCTTGGATGCCACATGATTGACAACATTATAAATGCAATGCTGCACAGATATGAGAACACACAACTTAAGAGGCAGTATAGGAAAACAAACAGCGCCTCCTTATTTACAGTGATGGATGATCTCTCGGTCCACACATACCAGCAGATTGTCCTACTGTATGAGTGGGAGGAAAGGAAAATAGCAACACTTTTTTTTAGCTTGTGGCTGTGCCAGACGAGGGGTGTGGTCATTGGTGTGTTTGAGAGCGAGAGTGTGTAATATGGGCTAAGGCCAGCCCTCTTTGTGTTTTATTGTATATACTTCAGAGGGCTAATTTTCAATCTTTATGGCTGAGCAAAGAGGGACAAGCTGATGAGGAGAAGAGGAAGCCAGGCAAGACAAAGGAGAGACAAGAGGAAGAGGCACAATGCAGGAAACGTCAAGCTAGAACATCAGCCACAATGTTTTGACCCCTATACCTGCTCATTTATGTTCCATTTACTCTTTGTTGTTAAAATTATGGGCACAGATCAGCATGTCTCCCCCTGTGCTGCTGCTCTTTGTGTGCCGCTATTGATTTTTTTTTTTTTCTCTCTGGAGGGTGCAGCACTTTAATGAGCTGCCGTGAATACATGAATGCACCACTGTTCAAACTAAACAGCTACATTTGTTGCTGCCTCCTACTGGGACTGAGAGGAAGAGACTTATTGTTTAGACAAATATTCAGTGGAGGTCAGACAGAGCAATAAATGTCTGACTTAGATGGGTGTTTTTGTCTATACAAAGGACAATCATGCATCCATTTTCTCCTGCAGCTCTGGCTCGCTGTCAGAATTATGACATGGTGGCTCTTTGTTAAAGCGGACCCCCGTGTGTAAATGTAATAATAATGCAGCTGAGTTAGTCTCTGCTGACGTGTTGCAAATTATTTTTTGAACATCGGGAAGCTGTAATTTCAAGTTCGCAAACAAGTCAGCTGGTATTGAAGTTTGCTGATGTTCCCTTTATATCAGGAGTATGAACACGTTTTCAGAGGGCCACATCAGCATGGCGTTAGCCCTCAAGGGGCAAGACAATCAAAATTGTTAAGGAGGTATAATTTAATTTAATGTGAAATGTCATTACTCGTTTCTTATTTAACTTACAATGTTGCATTTGCTTAGATAGAAAAATATGTTAGGTCTTTACTATCACTGTGAGGCACATCCTTGTATTTTATCAGGAAAACAAACCTAGCATATATAAAACAGTTAACAATCAACAATCAACAAGTCAACAACCTGGCTCCCTCACAGGGACGTGTTGGTGTTTCTTGACAAACTGACATTTTATGAAGTGTGTATCTGGTTAGGGCACTGCTGCCGTCACTTTACCAGTAACATGATCCACGTGCATGATGGAAGATGTTTATATAACAGAGGCAAAAGGCATCAACATTGAATTTGACACTTCTAGTATATTGAAAGTCATTTAAGTGCTCCTGGGCCACTTACAACTACGCATCAGGCCACATTTGGCCTTGAATCAAGACCTGTGGTGTGTTGACACAGTCATTCAAGCGCTCGCAGGCCAGATGGAATGTTCACCTCAAATTTCACAGATCAATAAAGTCCCTACCAACCTACTGATCAATGTAAGTGTGTTACTGTCTTTATGGCAACTGTATCCTGCCTTGTTTGAGGTTTGGTGTATCCCAACAGCTGTGTTATCATGGAAAAATGTTAGGATAGTCACCTAAATCAATTGGACATCAGTTTAATTTGTCTCTCACTCTCAGCAATTCGTATCTCCGCTAGGTTGTCAAGGTCATGGGAAGCAACATCTCTCACAAACTCCGCCTCTCCCGTGTGAAGCCATCTGATGAGGGCACCTACGAATGCCGTGTCATCGACTTCAGTGACGGCACCGGTGCCCGTCATCACCGTGTCAGGGCCTACCTGCACGTGGCGCCTGAAGACATTGCAGGCAACCGCAGCGACAACTTTGAGGTGCTGGACGACACCAAACGAAGAGGAGACAGATTGGCGGACTGGGATGACGGCAGCGCCGCAGAGCACGTAAACAGTCACCATCAGAGTCACGTACCCAGCAAGCGACCCGTTTTCCCGCCACACCACAGCCCCATTGGCAGCGCCAGCCAGCAGCACAAGTCTGGCAGGGAGCTGAGGAAGAAGGACATGGACAGCCATCACAGTTCCACTGACTGCACCAATGAGCCCAGCTGTGCACTTTAGAATGGGCGGGGGGTCACGACAGCAGAGTGATAGATTACACAAAGATCATGTGGCGTGTGTGTGTGTGTATTGAAGCACAAATAGCTACTCAGTCCCACGCAGCGCTCGGATATGCGGTTATCCTCCGACCTGCTGTGGTGGGAGTGTAGTTTTTTCCAGCTTGGCTCCAAACTGGAGTCTTCATTCTTCAACTAGGGGGAGACAGTGAGACAGTGTGCTCAGTTTCTCTGATGAGGGTCACAGTAGTGTCAGAGAGACTCTTGTTATATAATCCCACTCAATTACAATCGTTTTTAAGATACTGTAACTAACACAATCCTGCTCCCATCTCATCCACTGCCTTAGACTGTCACTTGCACACACACACACATACACACACACAATATAGACTCATGCCATGCAAGCGCACAGTTTGCATATGCTTTATCTGGCCGGGCTGTTAGTTTCAGGGGAGTGTCACAAAGTTCCATCACCTAGCTTTTTGCCAAGTGCTCAAGATTGTGTGCCTGTTAAAATAAAAAAAAGAAACGAAAAAAAGAAAAAAGAAAAAAAGTCATGCATGGAGTGAGAGATCATGTGTGTGTGCCCAATATGGGAAGGATTTACACGTGACACAACGCTCAAGGTGGGTGTTAAGCAGAGTGTTGCCATTTTTTCTGAGGAACTTGGGTTTGCTTTCTCTGTCAGAGGTCAACAACATTCCATCGTTGACACCCTACTTATTAGGGTTAATGCCTATAAACGAGACAACAACGAGACAAAGAAAATTTCAGAAACAGGCCACAGGCTGTAATGAAAAGCCAGATTCTTTGGAGTTTTTAGGTAATGAAAACAAAACAAACCACCCGCACAGAACTCACAGGGATGATTTAGGCCTTACTTTGTCCTGATACCCCCTCCTACCAGGCTGTTTAGCGGCACTAAGGTCAAATCAATCAAAGTTCCCTTATCTTTCTCCCTAAAGGCCTCACCTTTCACACTCCTTCTTGTATATAGAACTGTATAAATTGCAATTAAGTGAGTGCATGCTCAACATGTTTTCTTAAAAGATATTTTCAGCCTCACACAAGGACAGTGTGATTTGTTTGCTCACTTTCTGGTCGCCTGACCTGTCCATTCTGTCTCATTTCTTTTTTACCACACCAATCCTGTGGGATAGTTTAAAAAAATCATTGTTTAAGCCAGGTTTGTGTTGCTGTACAGACAAATGACTCACTAGCTGCTCAGAGTTGGGTGTTCCTGATAACTTAGTACCTAAGCAGTGTTCCTTAAAGCGACCAGTGTGTGCAGACCCGCAAATGGGACCCAGACCCTAACCTCAAAAGAGGCAAATTTTGCAGTGTTTCAGGAGAATAATGGAAGAAGGGAGGGCTGTGCTACAAAAGACTGTGCCACATTTTGCTGCTCTGACACTTTGTAAGTCAACGATAATGTTGTTGCTTTCAGGTTTGCGTGAGGGGGCAGCGGTTGTCTGTTGCTGGAATGGAGCCCAAGGATTACATGGAGCAACATGCGTGGGAAAAAGCATCCGTTTTCAGGGAGGAATAGGTATAAAATGGGATAGAAGTGATGTAGATAACACAGTGGATGATGCCGTGGGTGACAAGAGGTAAGAGAGAAAGATGCTTGGAAGGTGGTGGAGCCGTCAGTCCACATCGCCTCTATGTCTCCAGGCTATCCCATCCAAAGTCTTGTTATCCATCCGCAAGGACATTTTCCCTGCAGACTGTTTAGCTGCTTGTGCCACAGCACAGCCAACGTTTTTGCGGTCTGTTCTTTGCTTTTGATGTTTTCTAAGGAGTAGCTGTAAACCTGAAAAAAGGGGAGGTTGTACAACTCTTGTAGAATGTTCAGTCTCATACTAAGTGTATGCCTTTATCAAACGGAAAAATAAAAATTGAATATGAAAAAATCTCGGGGTCATACCCATTGATGTGTCTGATTTCAGAATCAGAATCTGTGTCAGAAATATTCAAACTATTTAAAGCAGCGGTCACCAACCTTTTTGAGATTGGGGGCTACTGCAGGGCACTGAGTGGTAGCAGGGGCTAACAGGACCTGTTAGGTACCCAAATAGCCTAAATTTGATTCCTAAATAACAAATTGCAACGATCACCATTCAATAGTAATGATAATGATAACAATGATAAAGATAACAGTAGTAGGAGTAGTCATATTATCTAAGGAGCCAGCTCAAACGTCAACAGTACTGTTAATTTTCCCAACATGTTTAGAACATGCCCCACATTTCAGGACATGCCACGCCAGCACCTCAAGTGGTCCTTACAGGTGGCCATGCACCTGTGGTCACAGTGTTGGTGAGGGAAATGAGAACGTCACTGCTAGCTCAACACTGGCACACACGTTCAAAGTGGGTATCGGGAATTTCATCCTAAAATATTGAAATAAGATATTGAACCTGAACAAGCACTGAAACAGAGTCTTTGTAGTCGCATGGAACCGCATCAGCTGCTGGCTACAAGTTGGCCCAT
>OMPJ01045964.1:25032-68141 GCA_900312935.1 Carapus acus | reverse complement strand
GGGGGGCGGGGGGAGGGGGGGGGAATATCTCAGTTGCGCTTGTCCTGCTGGGACGCCCCAAAACGAGGACGTGAATTTGAAATAAATTCAGCCTAAAATTGAGCTTTTACTGTGAATCAGATTTGTTTGACATCCTCTATGTATGAAGAGCAAAACCTCAACTACAGCAGAAGCAGCCCCGTCTTTTGGGCACCTGGCAGGTGAAAATGCGAGTTGAGGTGTTCAGTCCAGGGCATCAGTTCTGACCCCAAAACAAATCTGAACCGAAAAAAAAAAAATATTTCCAGACATTAATTTGTCAAGCAAACAGCAGATCACACAGTTGATCTCGCTGACTGTGTGACTGACCCTCATCCCTGCTGTGCCAGGTGCTCTCTCCCCGCGGGGTGTATTGGCGTGTGCACAGGCCGACCTCTGTCACCTCAAAGAGTGAGAGTGAAGCCCTGCTCTCTCAGGCTCTCTCTGCATCTGCGTGGCCTCAAACTCAGACCAAAAAAGGACACGAAACACACAGGGCCACCGTCGGGGTTACTTGGAGGAGAGAGAGGAGAGGGAGGAGTGCAAGCAAACACTCCCACACACGCGTGCAACGCGCGTGTGTGTGTGTGTGTGAGTGAGTGTTTGCTTCAAGACACCTACATAAACACACCAGGAGTCATCCTGGTCCGGTTGTTTTGACACAACACTCTGGCGGCTGACGTCAGATCTTGTCATCGTCCCGTCACTTGTTGTCAGATCTGTGTGAGAGCGAAGACGGGGAAGTCAAAGGTCTCCCTCCGAAAAAATTCCCATTGGAATGTGAGAGGCAGGTACCAGGTAATGGCTCGTCTTCCTGTCAGCGACCAGCACGTTCGCACACAACAAAACAATTTGTGCGTCAAGGAGTCGAAATGTTGAAGCGGCGTTGAGATAAACGCGATGATTGACCCGCGAAACATCTCCTCCTTCCCGGAGGCCGTTTGGACCCGGGGTCAGGTCACGCACGCAAGCCCGCTGCACATCTCTCACTCTGTGTTATTGAAACGCAAAGGATTGCGTGACCACTTTCGGCTCATTATAGAAAGTCGGAGTTTCGGCCCAGGCTCCCCTCAAAAGGGCCGCCGTCTGCAGGACGCCTGATTCCTCTCTTTTCACAGCACATCAATTTTACGCGCCGCACGCGATCCCAGCGTCTCTCTCACTTTGCACTTAATGTTTTTCCTCCGTCGAGAAAGCTCGTTACCGCGGCGCTCTTGTGTTTTGACAGCTTCCTGGCGCGTCTCGTCCCTCTCAATTGTCGGCCCCGCGACGCAGACGGGTTGCAGCGCCTCTGCGCAAATTTCTCGGGAAACGGTGTGGGGGTGGGGGGCAAATGTTCCACGAGCATGTCTCACCTGCATATTTGCTCGAGAGAGTGTGTTTTGATTTCACACAGTTGTGTTTCGGTTGAGCTGTACCGAGCTGTAGTGTGATTTTTCGTAGGCCTGTGTATGACTTAGCGCAGGGTGGGCAAACTACGGCCCGTGGGCCCCATCAAGCCCGATGGTCTTTTTGATCCAGCTCGCCAAAGATTGGTACAGAATTCACAATTCTTACTGAGTTCACAACAAACAACCACAACAAAACTAACTCAATACTTTAATGCAGTGGCAAAGGTGGATGAACAACGAAACTGTTCCCATTAAAAAGGAAATAATTCAACACTGCAATGCTGTTTTTCAGCCTCTGTTTGATTTGTCTGCACCTTCTGCTAATGAGGTCTATCTGTTAAAGTTGAAAAGTAAATGTTGCCACTGAACCCAGATGTATGCCCAATCCTGACTTAAAGACTGGACGGTATTTGGGAAACACGCAACGGGTATTCACAATAGCAGCAACGTCGTGTTTACTCTCTGACTGTTATTGTTATTGTACCATTTCTTTTTTTAGAATTTTCTCGGTAGCAGCTCTGGTGCCGACCTGAAGGTCGCGACTTAACTGTTGCGCTGGCACAACTTGACCACTGGTGCCAATTATTGCTGACATCATGGGTTTGACCTTTACATGCAAGTAATTTTAGAGTGCCAATTGCCATGCTGCATGTGCCACCTGACTGCAGTGTGTGTGAAAATGTCACACACTTGTACACACACTGATAGATGCTTCTTTTGCACAGCAGCCGGCACACTGACCCCCAGTAATGTAGATTGCAGGTAATAAGAGTCGATGTGTCTGGAGGCAGCGACTATATTTAGAGCCCAACTGATTGCATCCTCAGAGATGTAGGCCAGTGATGTGTTTATTTCAGTTGGCCCAGACTTCAAATTATTATTATTATTTTTTCTCTGTTGCTATTTTGGCCGTATGTCTTATGGATGATGTAGTTGTCTTTTTTTCCAAATTCCCGCCGGAGTTTGCCGCGCGAGCAAAGCTCCTCGTAAAGCCCCTGTCACGGTTTTGTTCCATCCCTCCTGGTCGTCATCACCTCCTGGGAGCTGTGCTCGTTTATTTGGGGCTGGTTTTCTCATCACCTGCGGCATTTGCAGGGGCCGCGGCTCCCCTCCACTTTTCCCTGAAGTGGAACCGTAGCAGAAATCGTCTCCTCTCTGTTCTATACCAGTGAGATTATGGCTTCCTGTCTGTGTCGTCTCTTTCCACTGCGCCGCCTAGGGAGGATGTGTAATGGTATAATGGATTTGCACGAAACTCTCAGTCAACTCCTTTTTTCTTTTTGTTCCCCCTGTTCTGTCAGTTTTCACAACACACTTTGCAAGCAAACCACTCCGTTTCCCCTCATGTACTCCATATCTTATGAAGACGTGAAAATTCAGGGGGCTAAGGGGGGTTCGTTTTGCAGTGGACTCCTCCTTTGGCCAGGGTCCCACCCCCCTTCAGAGCACGCAAAGCAGCGCTGCACACACACACACACAAACTCTCTCATACAAACATTACTGCCTTATATGGCAGAGGTGACATCATGGACCGCAGGTCCAGTTTGTGCTCCCCTGCATGTTTTCTTCTTACCTTTCATTGTCCTGATGACATGCTTGGAATGTAAGCGAGGACAGTCGGAGGCGAAGGAGCCCGTTTGCTAACTCTCATGGAGTCTGGGTGGATTTTTTAGGAATGTCTTCTACTTGCAGAGCATCAGCACAGGGTGAGTGTGTCATGGGACTCATTTTGAAATTTCTAAGTTGGTTTGTAGAGGGTATTTTTACTGTATTTATAATGTAGATTTGAATGTGACTGGACTCTGGGTGGAGGAGCCCTCTGGCTGTACTGGTGTTTGCATTCAAGACACTTTGCATTGCAAACATGCAGGATGTTCTGTGGGTTTGCATGTGGAGTTGCGCAGGGAGGCAGTGCAGCTTTGCATTCAGTCTGCTTTGCACGTGTCGTCCTGGAGTCTGTGATGGAAAAGGACATGAGCGGCATAGAAAGGAGGAGAGAGAAAAGGAGACCGCTCGCTGAGGGGGGATGTTAAACTTTGTCACACGGTCTCAGTCTTAATATCGTCAATACGGATGGAAATAGGAGCGTTTGGCAGTACGAGCATGCATGTCTGCCAAGTTCTCAGCTTGGGATATGGTAAAGAAGAAGTCTTTGAGAGAACCACTGTTTTACTGTTCCACTTCAGTAGCGATAATATGTCGTTCTCAAAAATTGTTTGCTGTCTGAGACACTTTTCAGTGGGTTTCAGAGTCATAACATGTCTTATTTACCCATAAAACTGTCCAAAAGAATTTGCTACAACTGACAGATTCCTTCAACAAAGCAATACATCTGCAACATATTTCCAAAAACACAATGGAACAACATGTTTATGTGTGAGTGTTTTCTTCTCTCCTCAGACTGAAAAGATTGCTGGAGACTGAGAAAGCATACCAGGCACGAAAGGAGAGGGAACACACCAAACGACTGGCCAAGGTGCGTGAGGAGCTGGTCAAGCTAAAATCCTTTGCCCTGATGCTGGTAAATGAGCGCCAGCAGCACCTGGACCAGATGGACCAACAGAGCCAACGGGTCCAGGAACTCAGCCAGCAGCTACAGCAGCGGGAGCAGGCACTGAGTGAGGTCAGCGGTCGGGCGGAGGAGGACGGACACCGGGTGCTGAGCCTAGAGGCTGAACTCAGGGAGAAATCCGCCAAGCTCACCCAGCAGCACGAGGAGATGAATGCCAAGAGTGCCGGCCAGGAGAGTCAGAACCGACAGCTCAATGCGAAACTTTTGGGTCTTACTCACAAAGTGGAGGAGCTGGAGGAGAGCAACAGAGCCCTGAGGAAAAGCGAGGAGGAGCTGCACGAGCTTAGGGAGAAAATAAGTCAAGGGGAGAGTGACAGTTCCAATCTGATTAGCGAGTTGGAGAACCTGAGGAAAAGGGTCCTAGAGATGGAGGGGAAAGATGAGGAGATTACAAAGACTGAAAATCAGTGCAGAGAGCTCAGGAAGCGGCTACAAGAGGAGGACGGGAAGAGTAAGGACCTTAAGATGGATGTGGAGAAGCTCCACAACAGAATGATGGAGCTGGAAAAACTGGAGGACGCCTTCAACATCAGCAAGGCCGAGTGTTCTCAGCTGTACACCGCGCTGGAGAGAGAGAAGGGCTTGAGCAAAGAGCTGTCAGACGAGGTTGTGTCTCTCAGGATCCGCATGAAGGAGCTCGAATCCTCCGAGCTGAGGTTGGAAAAGTCCGAGCTGAGCCTCAAGGATGACCTGAGTAAGCTGAAGAGTCTGACTGTGGCTCTGATGGACGAACGAAAGACCCTGACGGAAAGAATGAAGTCAGACGAGAGGAAGAAGGAGGAGTTGAGTAAGCTGGTCAAAGTCGAGCAGGCTAAGGTCATGGAGGTGACTGAGAGGCTGATCGAGGAGAGCAAAAAACTCTTAAAGTTGAAATCAGAAATGGAAACCAAAGTGGAGACTCTGACCCTTGAGAGAGGGGATCTCAACACCCAGCTGACCAACGAAATGGATAAGAGCAAAGATCTCATGTGTAAGGTCAGCCAAATGAGGAAGAAGTTGGACGGACTGGAGCAATCAGATAAACTATCATTGAGGCACTCAGTTAAGTGTGACCTGGGAAGACATGGTGACCCCATAAAGCCAGAGGACAACAAAGTCAAAGAGCTGACCTTTGAAATCGAACGCCTGAAGAACCGTCTTAAGCAGCTAGAAGTGGTTGAGGGCGATTTGATCAAGACTGAGGATCAGTACGACCTTCTGGAGAAAAGGTTCATGTCTGAGCAAGACAAAGCCAACGTGCTGTCCCAGCAGGTCGAGGAAATGAGAAGTCAGATAGCACGAAACAAAGCAATCGAGAAAGGGGAGGAGGAGAGCCAGGAGGAAGACCTGCGACAACGATGCAAGAAAGAGGAGGCCAAGACCAGAGAACTGGAGGCTGATGTGGTGGCTCTGAAGGAGAAGATCCATGAGCTGATGCACAAAGAGGACCAGCTTTCTCAGCTACAAGTGGATTATTCAGTTCTGCAGCAGAGGTTCTTGGAAGAGGAGGAGAAAGCCAAGAACATGAGCACCGAGGTTTTTCACCTCAACAAAGAGTTGGAGGTAGCAAAGCGCCACAGCCGAGCACTGCGGCCCAGCTTAAACGGGAGGAGGATGGTGGACGTTGCCGTGACGTCCACCGGAGTCCAGACGGAGGTGTCAAACGCCGGGGGTGCAGAGGACGATACACCAGCTGGTTTTATCAGGAAGTCTGTCCAAGAGGAGAACCACATCATGAGCAGCTTCAGACAAAAGTGTCTGCGGAAGCCGTCTGAAAAAAATGCGGTGGATCGTTGCCATTCGTCGAGCAGCGACCTCGGCATCAAGAAATCCTGGATTCCCTGGATGAGGAAGAAAGACAACACCCCTCAAGAGACGAACCTCGAAAAGCATGTGAATGACAATGCGGTACATCCTGAACTGACCATGTCCCAAAAACAAGGGCAGCCGGTACATATTCGGGTAACACCAGACCACCACAACAACACAGCTACTCTTGAGATCAGTAGCCCCACAGCCGCTGACATCTTCTCCAGCTCAGCCCCTCTCAGCCCCAATCCATCCCACCCAAAGCCGAAAATCACAATCATTCCCACCCAATCTGCCACTGTCCAGAGGACGAGGTCCACCACCGGTCCTCATGGGCTGGAAAGGGCCAAGTCTCCAGTCACCATCACAACTATATCCAGAGCCAAGTCTCCCGAAGGAGGCCGGGTGTGCTCGCCAACCTCAGGAAGACCGCTGTCCCCCGTCTCTATCATGACAGTCAGCACCGTTGTCCCGGAGTCTTCCTCCTCCCCAGAGCCTCAGGAGATGACAATGGGTCGAGCTGTGTTCAAGGTTACTCCCGAGAAGCAGATGGTCCCGGTCCCGATACGAAAAGGCCCCAGCAACAGCATCATCACCACCACTGACGACAACAAGATCCACATCCATCTAGGCAACAGCATTAACCCAAAGATGGTCGTCAGGCCAGTGACAGCTGTGACAGAGAGCAAAGAGATGACTTTATCTACTGGGACGGTCCTGCGCTCCCCTCGACAAATCACCACCTCCGCCTCCAGATGTGCACAGAGTAAAGTGACAAGCACTATTACCATCACTCCTGCCACCTCCACCGCTTCTAGACCAACCCAAAACACGGTAAGAGGTGCTGGTGACTTTAATGCTGCAACTGCATTGCTAAGTAACAGATAGTTCTTAAATCTTACCTTACCCTTGTTTTGAAAGATCGAAAAGGAAGGGAGAGGAATGTTACTTTTGATAGAGGGTTCTTTGCCCTTATTTTACACCCAGTAATGGTGTTAACTTGATGTTGCTTTGCAAGTGGGTCGAATAATTTGCGTGCTGTGTCTTGGATGATAGTTCTGTAGAACTAGTAATGTGGCGATTTACAATTCAGTTGTAGTCCTCAGTTGTAGTTCATAGTGGTTAAATAGTGTCAACATTCGCAAACATCCACACACTGCTTGGCGCCTCATTGCTGACACAGAGAAACCAAGGCTGCACAGCGAAACCCGGACCCAATAGGCACACATCCGCAGGGGCTGGAGTGGAAGAATAAATATTTACACCCTTCATTCAGAGAGTTCCCTAGATGCACATGATCAGTTACTTTGTTTACACATTCAAAGCTCCTCTCTTGGGTCATATATTTTTCAACCATGCATATTGTTTATCATTTACATTCCCCTCATAAATGTTCCCCCCTTCTCTTTCCTCTTGTTGGAAAATTTATCCTTTGTTTTTCTGTTATGAAATAGCACGCACAAGACCCTCAACCTCCTCGCACAGGGCTGACCCGCATCCCAATGTCCAAGAGCCTGAAGACAGGAAAGGCTGTGCTGGGATCCCTTGGCATCTCAGGGGGAGTCAGGCTGGAGTCACGAGCGGAGAGTCAGTCTATGCGGATAGAAGTGAAGAAAACTACACTGAACGGCAATGCCTTTCAAAACGGAGGGAAATGTTAATGTATTGTGAAAGGAAATGTGTCACATGATAATCAGGGTGGGAATCAAACATGCTCCATAACATATACATGACACCCACACACATCTAACCAAGGTGCTACACAAGGGCCCCAGCTCTTCACATTCACAGCCAAAGTAGAACCTCACAGGAATTCATTTCTGGACTCCATTTTATTCTCGCAGTGCCTTTTGTATTTATCTATTTCTTATCTATCATTTAGTAGACATGTTTCTCATAATTACAATCTAAATATTGAATTGGGGAGCTGGGCTTAATATTCAATCGCTTATGTTGCTGCCGATTGCCAGAGGTGGTCATGTCCTCTCATAAAATGACTGTGTTGATATGATATATTGTCACAATTTCAGCATAATAAAGGTTGACATACTTGCTTTCATGTAATGTAAGCAGTTTTTTGTTTCTTTGAATGTTTTTTCTCAAATGTACCTGAAACAAAGCTGACAGGAAAAGTTAGGTTGTATGCTCACCGAAATACCACTGAAATCTAGCACCACAACAAAGCACTGAGGAATGAGAGGAGATTGCAATAATTGCTCTGTGAGTAACCATGACCTAGACCAACTGTCATGACATATGGCAACTGTTTTTGTTAATGTATAACCTGGGACCATATAACTGCTGCACTGGCCAAGGCTGAAAAACGACAGTTAAAAAGACAAGATATAAATGAATAATAAAATATAAAAGCAAACTCTCCATTGTTATTTTTCTGAGAACCTTTGGGAAATCCAGGTGAAAGTTGTTAAAACGGCGGTTGAAGATGTGGGGTATGGTAAGTAGTTTTCTGTATTATGGGATAAACAAATTTACAAAATAGTTCTTGTCAAGAAACTTAAAACATGAGGACAACAACATGGGAATTGTATATTCATGTTGAATGTTCACGACAGTGGACAGCCAAAACAGTATGTGCAAACCATCTTTGTGTATGTGCGGTAATATGACGCTGCTAATAACGTAAAACCCTTAGCACGACATGGTAATATTAGCAGCACCACAGGTGGGCGTGGTGATCATTTGACGTATTGCAGATGACGTAGTCACGCTAGCAAATAGGATTGGCCCACAAACTTCCGCCTTCTTCCTCTCTGCCCCGTTGAGTTTCGACAGATACATTAATGATATAATGAGTAAATGAGCGGCCCGGGAAGCAGTGAAAACACTCCGCTCTTCACCCCCGCCGCGAACTTGTCGCCTACCGATTCGTCAGTGCGCCCGTGGCCCGTGTTACTCGGCCACCAGCGGAGAACGCCTGTCGTCTAAAGTGGATTACTCTGCTCGAGGTGCATTGCAGCCATGATGGCGTCAAGCTACAACGCCAAGGAGGAAGACGGACACAACTCGAACGCCGCGAACCATGGCGGTGCCGGGGTGGCGAAGAGCAGAAAGCCGGACAACACTGCGTTTAAGCAGCAGAGACTGCCAGCGTGGCAGCCGATCCTCACCGCCGGCACCGTGATGCCTGCGTTTTTCGTTATCGGTCTCATCTTCATCCCCATTGGGATCGGCCTGTTCGTCACGTCAAACAACATTAAAGAGTTCGAGGTAACGAGCACCTATGCTATCAAGGTTGATCCATCACCAAAAAAATAGGCGTCTTGAAGAGAGGCAGGTTTGTTAGTCTGAACTGTCAAAGATGGTTTGCGCCCCTACCTCAGTGACAGCTCCATGTCTGTGACACAATAGCGCACCAACACGCTTAAACAGGCATTACATTTATATTTAAAAATGTTTTCCTTTATATATTAATTGTAAGGATGAGGTCCATATCTGTAACATGACCTTTTTGATTCGTCAGAGTCTCATCTATTGCTGAATGGATACTGAGGAGTTATTTCTCACAGTAGTTATCAGCATGGTTCCTTTTTCTGTAAGAGTTTTTGCCAGTCTGTGTCACACTTGTTGCCTTTGCTCAGCTTTAATACTATTGCAGTGGCTACAATCAACATTTTCCATTTGGCATTTATTGTTAAGACTGATTTATTGATAGGATTGTTCAGTCGTTAGCAGAAGTGAGCGGCGTACAGTGGATGAGCAGAATATCTCCAACATCCTCCAACACGGTGCACAACCATTTATGTCACTTAAACAATGACACTGGAGATGGCAGCAAGACATGAAGTAATTAGCATGAACAGTATTAACATTAATTGACAATCTGGTCGCATCGTCAGAGTTCACCGAGAAGGTGAAAGTGATTGTTAACTGGTATGGAAGAAAGTGACCACAGGCTGTGTGCATGCAGTTTACTTTCTTAACCAACTCCCTCTTGTTGCAGGTTGATTACACAGGCGTTGATGCGTCGAGCCCCTGTCACAACTGCGCCCAGAACTTCAGCTGGAACACCACAACACCGTGCTTTTGCTCCATAGACTTCACTCTTGAACAGCCCTTTGAGGTGAGCCAAGGTCCTGCAGTCACTTCCCGCATGTGGACGTGATGAATAATAGACGATTCCTGCGGCAAACCTGCTAAGAGTGCACACAGAGGTTTAGGTTGAAGAAGTGCTGCACCCATTAAGGCCTATTTGAGTCCACTGAAAGGAATACTGATGGCTGGATTTATGCTTCATCACCATTGATTATTCCGGTTTTAGAACAACCACTTAACAACCCAGGGACATCTTCAAAAGGTTATCGATTACATACAGAAGCCTTCATCAGTGTCTGCATAACGCAGGTCGATGTGCAGCAAGAGGTTGTTGGTTTCAATGGTATTTCATCGCAGTGTGAAACTCAACTAGGGCTCCTACCTTGCCTTCCAAAACATATTCATACGTGGCTGTGTGATAAAGAAAGTGCTTATCCAGTTTGGCAGTTGTCAAATTTTGTTCATTGCCTTGCTGAAACATCTTGCATTAGCCTCCACAACAGGCCACAGCAGTCACAATCCTGAATTGTCTTTGCTTTCAGCCTTCATAGATGTGCTAAGCCTCACACTGTCCATTCTCCCCCCGCAGAGCAATGTCTTCATGTACTACGGCCTGTCTAACTTCTACCAGAACCACCGACGTTACGTCAAGTCACGGGATGACAATCAGCTGAATGGCGATCTGAAAGCTCTGAAGGTTGTTGTCTTGCAAACGTTGTGTTCACCGAAACTTTTGCAGCACCAAACCCACTCATTGTTCTCTAAATAGTTTCAAAACAGAACAGTTTACAGGAAATGCCTAACACTCCGGTCAGTGTTAAGCATTTACATTTACATTTACATTTAAGATATTACACTATTCCGGTCAGCTCAAACATTCCCACCCCATCTGCGCTGCTATTGTATTTTATCATATCATTATTTATATGTATATTTATAATTTATAACAATATTTATAATGTACATATTGTGTGTTTATATTTTGTGTATGTAGAAACTCTCTTCTTCTTCTCTATTTTAAATATTTACACCGGAATGCAGGCACCTTAGTTTCATTACACAATTCAGTTGCTGTAATGACAATAAATGATTTCTGATTCCTGATTCTACAGAATCCAAGCAAGGAATGTGATCCATACGGTAAAAGTGATGGTCTGCCCATTGCCCCCTGTGGAGCCATAGCTAACAGCCTCTTCAACGGTCAGTTAATAGTACTTAAGCAATGGATGTGGTCAACTTTACATTATATTTTTATATTGCCCACCGGCAAAGACTAACAGTTTGCAGTATCATTTACACTATCTGCTGTTGACAGATACTTTGGAGTTGCATTACATCGATGCTAATGGGACCAGAACTCCGATACCTCTCCAAAATAAAGGTATCGCGTGGTGGACAGACAAACACGTGAAGTTCAGGAATCCTGGAGGAAATGACAACCTGACTGCCGTTTTCCAGGGTGAGTTGAGCAAGCAACATACCGGATCTGCTCACTCTGTAAACAACTGAGTTGCAGGTGCATGCTTGATGTCTCTGTGTTTTCACAGGCGTTGCCAAGCCAGTGAACTGGAGGAAACCAGTCTATGAGTTGGACCCGACAGATCCTGACAACAATGGTTTCATCAATGCGGATTTCATCGTGTGGATGCGTACAGCTGCTCTGCCTACCTTCCGCAAGCTTTATCGCATCATTCAGAAGAAGTCCAGCATGACTCCCACCTTACCAAGCGGGAACTATGTTTTGAACATCACCTACAGTATCCTTTTGATTTCAACTATGATCCCAAGTCTGTTCAACACCATCATTGCAAAATAGTTTGAGGTGTTTCTTTGTATAAAGATAAATATTAAGTTTAACTTTTGCCTCGCAAACTTTGCCTAAGGCTCTGTTAAACTGACGCAACCAGGAAGGTATTTGTAGTAGCTTTTCTTTTGTCTTCACAGTGTGATACAGCACATGAAAGCTGTCAAAATATAGTTTCCACTTAACTAAGTGTGCTCAGATTACCCAGTGCTGAGCTTTGATGGTCGGAAGCGGATGATCCTGAGCACCATCTCTTGGATGGGTGGGAAGAATCCGTTCCTGGGCATCGCTTACATCACGGTTGGCTCAATCTGCTTCTTCCTGGGCGTCGTTCTGCTCATCATCCACCACAAATACGACACCCGCAACAACAGCGCCGACATCCCACACTGAGAACCTCCACTGTGACGCGCTCACAGCTCTGCATGGCCTCTGGGCTCGGCGAGGCTTCGTCTCTGGCTGCTTGTCGACTTTTGTGTGACTGCACTTGTCTGTATTGATGTTTGTTTTATTTCAGAGGGCAGTAGTGTCTGATGCGTTGTGATGAAGGCTGATCATAAGTGTGGGCAGATGGTGAGAAATGCCGTTGGTATGATTGTAAACAAACTGCCTGGAATGTTCCTCTCTGTCCTCCATAGAATGTTTTTCTATTTATCAAAGTACAGATTTTTTTATTCTAACATTGCTATCTGAAAAGCCTGATTCTTGAAATGTGTATGTATTTTAAAGTGAGATGATGTCCATTTTATGTACTGTGATGTGTCCTGCTGAGTATTGTACTATTTCATTGACATACCTCTGATATTTTGAGAAAGGCCTTCGCTTCAGAAAAATGGTTAATGTGCCGACAGATATGTTAAATATTGATGTGAAACTAATGGTATCCATAAAGCAATATACCAAAGTTGTTATGTAAAGTTATCTACATACAAGCTCAGTTTTGAAGACATTGACCTGGATCTTTTTGGAATTGACAGAAGTATTTATGATGAGCAATCTTTTAAGCATACTGTGTGATCTAAATCAGGAATTCTGTTAACGTGTATCTTTGGCTCTCTGGATCATTGCCATATACGGATTTTGTTATCAGTTTTGTTGAGATTGTTGTCTTGTGTCCTCTAATTTTGACCAAATCGATCCACCGAAGAAGTGTCACAGCTGTTGGGCTATTCTCCATTGTTTCTCTTTCCTGATACTGTGTTGTCGATAAAACTCTAAAGTTAAATTTTAGAAGGGTTTTTAATGAAATGTCCTGGGTCCCATTAAAGAACGGTTGGTCAATGAGACAGGGTGTCAAGTAGGTGTCATTGTTGTTCAAAAAGCACTGGAAACATGTATGCAGTATGTAAATTAACAGTTGAAATGTTAGATATGAACCAGCGTGCAGAGTAGATACACTTGGCGGAAATGTTGATGTTGTCAGAAGTGGTATGACAGTGCACCAAAGGATTGTGGGAGATCAAAGCACCGGTGTCCACTGACATCGGAATCTGTCAGCCAAAGTTTGACATGATGTACCGGCAGGTCATGGTGAGAAACAAGCTTGACGTGTATTGTCTCTCGCACTCTGTTGATAAATACTTTCATCACTGGCATGTTGTTCAGGGTTTAAGATTGAGAAAATGCCCTGCTACTACACACTGAAGCAATGAAAACTGCGATCTTTGTTAACCCAGTTAACCCCTCTCTCTCTCTCTTTCTCTCTCTCTCTCTCTCTCTCCCCTAATTTACAGGTACAGCGTATTCAAGAGTTGACAGTGAGGTTGTAAAATTTAATTGTAAAATTAGGCCATCTCAGTTTACAAACGGGCAGTGTCAACATGATATTTACTGTGCAATTTGTTTGACCAAGATTGCAAAGTTGAGACAACGTTAAAAAACAATCAAACAACAACAAAATTCTCGCTACAGTTTACAGATATCCAGTTTTACTTTCAAGCTGTAACTCATTTTAATAGTCTCAATTGTCACTGTCTGTTACTGTCTGTGATGACAATCATGATTTCAGTTGTTACCATGCCCTCTGACCTCGTTCTAGGTAGACCAGGCAGGTCAGTGCCACACAGAGCTACCATGGCTCTCCATTTTTGGTATGTTAACATTTAGAAACTTCTATCATTTGATTTGCTCTTCCATCAACATATCAATTGATCACAATTGATTATTGGTACAGCGTCTGGTCTTCAGTGGCTAGAGACTCCTCTAGCATGTATTTTCACCTCTCAGGTCGTGGCCATGTTGCTTGTGAGCTATTAAACGCATTGTCATGCCAAGAGGCCACAAAGAAGAAGAAACCTCAGCAATACCAGGGAAGTTAAAGTACGTTAAAGTAGTCTTGGTGATATATCTCTTTGCAGATTTAAAATCTGATATTGCATGTCCATTAAAATGTTTCATCTTGAAGTCATATTATTGATCGTATATCCAGGTTATAGTGTTCCTTGTTTTCAAGCTGTAATGTTCATCCCTGTTGTGTCTATCATGAACAGTAGAGGGCGCCAAAAAACAAGAGTTGACCTGTGAGCCCTGCCGTTTGGCACGGCAGCTGATGGAACGGCTGCTGCTATTCGCAATAATATTGTTTTGTAATAATTCTATTTTTAACGATACCAGCTGTGGAATAGCTGACACGAATCCAGACAAAAACGTTTAGTACTTGAAAAATGCTGGACCAGTTAATCACACCATGCCAAGATATGTAAGGGAGAGACATTTTTTCTTTACATATAACCGACAATTTACAACTATTAATCAAATAGATCAAGTATAATGCGATTTTCACTGCATTTCCCATCAGTCTCTGTCTCAGCCACATGCGCCCCTGCTGTGTAATCACACTTGCGCTGGAAACTCACCAAGTGGTCAAACCAGAAAAATGCGAGAAAGTTTTTTTTCCTGCAGACAGCGCGCCCATTCTTAGCGGGGGACGTGCATCAACCGACAGCCTCTGGTTTCGTAACAAACCCATATGATGGTAAATTGAGAGTTGGGAACGGCCCCCCTATTAAGTACCCGATGGTGGAAAGATTCTTCCCATTTGGAAAGAGGCTTTTCCTCCTTGGACATCTGCTGGCGGAGCTTCCAGTAGCCACAGAGGAGAAAAGGCTCCAGCCGAGGCTCCTCAACTTTCTTTGCTGCTTTTCACAGGAGGAGGCTCCAAACTAGCTGCTCCGTACACTTTGGGCTCGGATAGGTGAGTGAAGTGATTTTTATTTATTGTGATAAAATGTTAAGGGGGACATGAGTATGAGCGCACCTTCTTTTTATTCCACCTTGGCTCATTTTAACCATTCTGTCCAAATATTAGGAACACAAGAACATTTCAACCGAAGTCAATGTCCATTTTCTAAAGCCTAGGTGTAAATTAGATGCTACAATGGATAAATCAGTCAGGGACTATCGCTGCCGACCAGATTGAATGAAAGTGCGGCGGTAACTAGTGAGCGCACAGGTGACTGCACCATAGAAAAGGACCGCAGCGGGGCCATTCGATGTCACAATATGATACTTTTTTCCTAGAAATTGTACTTTTATCTGTCAGTCTTATCATCAAGATCAGGTCAATTATTTCTGTAACCGCGACTGAGTTTTGCCGCTCCCCAAAAGTGCAGTTTTGTTGGTTGCGCACCAGGCGGGGCGCACAGCCCGCGGAGAGTCCGAGCGCCCGATGCGTCCGTCTGTGGGAGAATTCACCGGGACAGTGGACCAGCCAACCGCTTTTTGGAAGAAGTGTCAATCGGATTTTCTAAGTGGATCTAGAGTAAAGGAGCGACAGCGGAGCTGGTGACTGAGATGAGTTTAGGGGTGTGGTGCGGTTCAGAGTTAGTTTGTGTTAACGTGCTGCGACCGGGAGACATCTTATTTGATAGACATTTAATTTGATAAGCGTTTAAGCGAATAAAGAATGACAAATATCAATTTCTGGATTTTTTGCTGAAGCTAATTTAGATCAACTGCTGGGAGGTAAGAGACGGGCTCTGTCTCCAAACATCATGTGTTATAAAAAGAATCATAATTTCAAGTCACGCCATGCAAAGTATCAAGCCGTGTGCCCACTGAGCGAATGGATCTGCAATTAGTGGATTTAAAACGACTCTCATTTCGAAAGATCATCAATCAATCAATCAATTAATGATAACTGACGACTAAAAGTTTTAAACTGGTCACATCAGTAATCCCGACAGCCGTTTGTCATTTGAGGGTGGCCGCGGTTGTCTTCCTCTGATGGATGGAGTGACCTCATACATGTTTTTCCCTCTATCTCCATCCACCTTTGTCAACCCTCAGATTGATTGATGTGCTGCTGAGTCGAAGGAGCCAAACATGAAGATTGGGCTCTCGCTGGCCGTAGCTGCGTTCTTCGCAGCTGCGTTAACTCCCATAGATGCTCAAGGTAACCGACGCCATCTCGCCTCCGTCCACTCACATTCTCTCTCTCTCTTTCTCTCTCTCTCTCTCTCTCTCTCTCTCTCTCTCTTTCTCTCCCCCTCTTTCTTACCCTGGCTCTCCCTCCCTCCATTCCTTCCCCCCTCTCTCTGTCTGTCTGTCTGCCTTTCTCTCTCTCTCTCTCCTTTCTCTCTCCTCCCTCTGTTAGTCTTCTCTCACATCTAACCGCTGCAAATTTCACAGATTTTTATTTTGGTAAGAACCATCACATGGAAACTATGCAAATCTATCTGTATTACCAAGTGAATAAAGGTGTACTGTTTTATTGTCATGTGTTCACTAATGATCTGTGTGATGTTTTTGATGACACTAATGATTGTATTTTATCCCACTTTTGTTGAATTTTGTTGGTTTTCTTTTCTATTCTTTTTTAATTTTCTTTCCCATTTTTTTGGAGTTCACATTCCATTCAGTTTCTGGATTTGGATTTTGGAATTTGGTTGGTTATCGCCTCATCAAATCTTGGCAAAAATAAGAAACCACAGTTATAGACTTAGCTTTTTGGACTCTAGTGGCTCCAGACTACCGGGCACATCTGAAAAAGATATTTTATTGCTCACTCTTGAACAGTTATTATTTAAGCAGGACCACTGCTGTTCAATGTGTGAGATCAAGGGTTTCTTTCTTCCCTCGATAATGAATTGAAATTAGTGGTCAGTGCCTGAAAATATTCAACCGGACAAGTTGACATTATTAGTTCAACAAGAGGCGACACGCGCAACTCGTGCAAAGTTAATATCGTCAATCAAAATTGTGTGTGGAATAATATGCGCAAAGTCCAACTTAAAAAGCCGGACATGTGTTATTTGTGAAGTCACTACTCAGCGTAATAGCGACCAAAAGCTTTTTGAGTGCTTTGCCTGTCACGCGACATACTTCAAAAAGCTTGAAAAGTCTGTCACCAGTTTTTACTCAGTCACTCAAATTAATTTCACATGCAAACGTTTTGGTCCAAAGAAGGGCAAAAATGGAAATAGGGTATGGAAAACTTCAACTCTCTGGCGGAGGGAGAGGAATCTAACGTCCACTCTCATATATCTTCACTGAGCGGAATGGAAAGATGAAATATGAGAATCACAAATTAATCCTCAGACAGCGCAAAGACAAAGAGCCTTTCTCGGGCTGCTTTGTGGGCATTTGTAGAAAACGCTGAGTTGCAATACATATGGAAAGTTAATATGCAGTAATGTTTAATGTCAGCACATGTTGTGGAATTACTTTGGCATCTGTGCGGCCTCTTTGGGAGAGTTGGTGTTCTTTCCTCCTCCTCTTGGTCTGTCCTGGCAGCAGCTAAGGCCAGAATAACCGTCTGGCTGCGTGCTGAGGTTGGCAACAGAACAGTAGCGAGGCTCCACCCACTGGGAACCAGCGAGATGCTCTTTATTACTGATGGGACAGACGTCCATCCATACGTGACAACAGCCCCCATCACTTCCATGTACTGCGCCTGACAAGTTTATTAGCATGAAACCAGTGTGAAGATATTCGCCCTCAAAAAAACGTACAAAAGGAAATCGAGTTCCTCACACGGACGAGACCTCCAAATATTTTCAGTCACCGTAATGCTGTTTCACACCTCATTCCCTTTCCATCTGACCGACTCCACAACCCCCCTACGCACACACCGCACAGCCACACGTCCCTTAACTTTTGAAGTTCGAGATGCGTTTTCAAGGAGAAATGAGGGGGAACACGGCTCGTCGGGGTGCTTGAGTTGAAATGCCAGGTTGGTGATCCTCCAATCCCAGTTTCTAAGTACTTAACGGGCTCCTGTTCGTCATCTGCCTGTGCATTGAGTGTTTCCCGAGCTCTGGCTTCCTCCTCCAAGTGAATATTTTAAGATGATATTCTTGCCTCTCATGGCGCCACTTGTCAAGCTAACCCAGGAAATTCTTCCTCTCTTCTTTTTCTGATCCTTTGCCCGACATGACTTCCTTTGTCCATCTAAGTTGCAACTTGAGAAATCTCACTTCACCGATCTTCTGTCATGATCTCTGCACGCACACTTTACACCTTCCTGATCTGTCACCCCTCTGGATGAATTGGTGTTTAAACTGGCACCATATATTTGCACTGCAAACCACTGTTTCTGTCTTAAAGTCTGAATTCCTGCCTACATACCACAATGAATCATTCTGTGTTAAAGAAACACACCTTTGCGTTGTAATAACCTGCGGCGTTTTAGTGGACTCTCAGCTAACACGTTACAAATCCATGTTTAAAACGTCTTTACTAACCCTAACTGAAGATTTAAGTTTCATGATGCAGATGTTCCTCAGATCTAACCACTACTTCTGCTCTAATTGGAAACCTGATGGCTTTTCTAATATATCAATGCTTTTGTCCATCAAACTAATCTCCACTTATTTCTGCTGTTCTATTTAGCATGTCAATAACCACTAACAAAAGAATATCATTTTAAAATATGTTTGTCATCTTTGTCTGTGTGGTCCAAATTGTACATGGAAACTACCGTCTGGCCAATCAAAGTTGTTGCTCAGAACAACTTTCTCATGTACATGATGCATGACACTGTGAGTAATTAAGCCGTGAATACACACGTTCCTGTCAGACGTTTTCATACACATGCTGTGCCTAATATTGTACCTTCTGATCATTCTTTTGAAGCAATCAGAGTAGTTCCATCCCCTCGTGTCCTCCCATGCTGCCAATGAAAAAGTACACAAGTGTCTCCAACGACAAATTGTGTATTCTTTTTGACAGGTTTGCAATGGATGTATGCCATTGACACTCATCATTACCTACAAAGTACATCTTGTCTCTGTGATATGTTTATATACTCATACGTATATAGAACATATGGTGTCTAATTCTCCAAGCCATTCTTCAACATTTAACTGGCAATCTTGACTCCATTGTACAATCAGTAACTTGAGAAGTGAATCACTGTGATATAGTGATCAATTTTGTGGAAGGAGTTTGGTTTGTTTATGGTGGCATGCGTTGTGATGATTGCACTCAGCATGTTTTTGGATGGTTGACTCATTGTTTGCACCTCGGTCGTGTTTGTGTGGAGTCGTGCACATGTCATGTTTGCCAGTGCTTGAGTTGCAGGCCAACTCAAACAAATGCCATTTTACTGCAAAATGGCGTCTCACACCTCGTCATTGTTGTGATATTGTCTTTATTTGTTCCCCTCCCAAATGGATGTCAATGCCATTTGCCTCTCCCCCAACAACGAACCAGTCCACTTCAGTTGTGAAGTGTTTGTCGTTGGGCTCAATGTGAATGCCCGATCGAAAATGTCTTATGTTGATCACATCACACACATAAGCAAACATACACACCGAGGTGTTTGTCATGATCTAACATGGTCTCCTGTCTCCTGGCCTGCAGTGGAACCTCCCTCAAACTTGAAATTCAAAATTATAAATGAAAACACAGTGGAAATGTCGTGGTTAAGACCCTCAACGAGGATAGAGGGTTACAGAATACAAGTTTCTTCAGACACGGGTGAGTTTGGTGTGGTCCTAGCATCACATCAAGCACAACATTGTTGAAAATTGATGTTTATGTTTATTTCACAAGTGATAACACTTCACTTATCCTCCCAGATGAACCGGCTAGAGAGTTAAACTTTGATGCTTTCACAACCATGACCTCAATCTCCAACCTGACCCCTGACCTGGACTACTCGGTGTCCATAAACTCTTATATGGGTTCAGAGGAGAGCCTGCCTATCTTTGGACAACTGACCAGTGAGTGAACCTCAGTTTGCATATTTGTCTCCCTCTCCCTCAGCATTGTGGAGCATCAGATACAGCTTATCCTGTTTACAACTTATGGCTAAACACATTAGCGAGAGGGAAGTGGTGAGAATGAGTGCTTGTGAGCGGAAGTTTGAATTTCTTCCTGTTCAGGCCTGATCTACCTTTTAGTGGATGTGTGTTTTCTTGTCATTTCCTGATGCATTTGCCTTTTTTACACATAAAAAAAAAGACATTACACAAGGATGAATGACGGTTAGACACTAACGCTAATGTGTTTCTTGCCTTTCAGTCCAGTCCAGTAACACCACTGGGCGACCCAGGAAGCCACATTCAGATGTACTCAGTGAGTTTGTTTATTGTTCAGTCAACCAAAATCTAAACAGGCTCTGTCTGCCACACAGCTTTGCGATTGAGATTTTTTTCTGAATGTTTTTCCATGTGACTCCCATCTAAGCATTTTTTACCTTTGGAACAATTTTCTCTTTAAAGTCTGTCATATTGTCACCATCACATAAGGGATCCCGGCACACATCAGAGCTTTTTATTGCAGCCAGTCTGCAAATCAGGAGAAAGGAAAGAAAGGACTGAAGCAAAGGGAGGGAGTGCAGTTATATTAGTTTAACAGGCAATTTTAATGCTCCTGTAATTTCCCTCTATGACGTCGCTTCTCAAAGATGAGAGATGTTACAATAGTCCTTGTCTGATGAGTAACGTCTTTGATTTGCCACTTTCAATGCACCACTGGCAGGCAATGTAATGAAAAAGAAATCAAGATACCCCTTTAAGTAATGTAAATCACGAGATGTGAGGAACAGACTTCAGAGCTAATGGGACCTGGGGGAAACCAGATTTAAGTCAATCCCCATAAGCTCTTCCAATTCCATCAACAGAGTCTCCAGAAAGTTCCACAGATTGTTGTTTATGATCTCAGGCCCTGTAGGATTTTAAGGCACAAAACTGAAGTTCGCTTCGGAAACCTCAGCAGATTGTTTAGTCTGTAAACTTACATTTTCGTCTCTGTCTGGTGGAATGACTATAACAGCACACTTTTTGGCACAGACGTGTATTCTCTTTCATGTCAGAATGCACATCTTTGAGCCATCCGTCAAGCCGTTGGATTTTATGGTGCTCCAGGCTAAACAAAGCATTTTGTGACAGCAGTGTGGCAGCTATGTCTTAGTACCTTATGAACTTAACTCAGCAGGTGCTTGTGTAGGTTGGTAATCATGTGGGAAAAGTGAAAAACATACCCTCTGTGCTGACTCTCCTCTCCCTCTCTCCTGTACCCGTCACTTTGCAGAGTGCTCTGTGAGTGCAATTGCTGATTTGGTTTTCCTGGTGGACGGCTCGTGGAGTGTTGGCAGAGAGAACTTCAAGCACATCCGTAGCTTCATCGCATCTTTGGCTGGAGCTTTTGACATTGGAGAGGATAAGACCCGCGTGGGCGTGGTGCAGTACAGCACTGACACCCGCACAGAATTTCCCCTGACCCGTTACACCAAAAGAGGAGAGCTGCTTCAAGCTATCAACTCCTTGCCATACAAAGGGGGCAACACAATGACAGGTACGGCACCGGTTGGACAGAGGTGACGTTTCTCAATGAGGCTTTATAGGATGATTTTTGATGTAAAACTGAATTTCTTTTAGGTGACGCCATTGAATACCTGTTGAAAAACATCTTTACCGAAGAAGCTGGATCCCGAAAAGCTTTTCCAAAAGTAGCCATGATTATCACAGATGGAAAATCCCAAGATCCGGTGGAGGAGCATGCTAGAAGACTTAGGAACATCGGAGTGGAAATATTTGTCCTAGGTATGGAATAGTATTCACTGTGTTGTTGAGAAGGTTCCTGAGGATGTCTCTGTGTCTTCCTTTAGCACTACTTCAGTTTTCAACGTTTTTATCCATAATCAGGGGTGCACATGTATGACATTTTCTGAATCTCGCATTTTGAAGTTCCAAAACTCTTAATACCATGTCACGTGCTAATCTGTTTATGCTGCATGTTTAAACTCTCAGGCATCAAAGGAGCAGATGAAGAAGAACTCAAAGAAATGGCCTCGCCCCCGTACAACAAACATGTCTACAATGTGCCCAACTTTGATTTGATCCAAGAAGTGCAGAAAAAGATTATTACAGAGGTTTGCTCGGGTGTTGACGACCAGCTCAGCTCTCTTGTTAGCGGAGAGGAAAGTAAGTTCATAAATCTTCTCTTTGCATTGCTTTATCAGTTGGGATACTGTGATTTTGACCTCTGTCATCTTTCGTCAGTGGTGGAGCCGGCGTATAACCTCCAGGTGACTGAAATTTCATCCAAGTCAATGAGGGTGACATGGGATCGCTCTCTGGGCGATGTCACAGGCTATAAGCTCACCCTCGTCCCGATGTTACCCGGGATGAAACGCCAAGAGCTTTACATGGGGCCCTCGCAGATGTCGATCAATGTGCGTGACCTTTCCCCTGAGACGGAATACGAGATCTCCTTGTATGCACTCAAAGGTCTGACCCCCAGTGAGCCCATCACGACCATGGAGAAGACACAGCCCATCAAGGTGTCAACTGGTATGTTGTTGGGTTTATCGTGTCTTTCATTCTGTCACTGTGCACTGGATGTCTGAACAACTGACACAGGTTTCTACTGATTTATTAGAATAATTGTGATTTTCTGTGTTTTTCAAGAATGCTCTCTGGGAGTGGATGTGCAGGCTGACGTGGTTCTCCTGGTTGATGGCTCCTACAGTATCGGATTACAAAATTTCGCAAAAGTCCGTGCCTTCTTGGAAGTTCTGGTGACATCTTTTGACATTGGCCCAGGCAAAGTCCAGATCAGTTTAGTCCAGTACAGTCGTGATCCACACACCGAGTTTGCCCTCAACACCCACCATGAAATGAGTGCTGTTGTCAAAGCTGTGCGCACTTTCCCCTACCGTGGAGGCTCCACCAACACTGGCAAAGCTATGACATATGTCAGGGAGAAGGTCTACGTAAACGCTCG
The DNA here is from genome assembly GCA_900312935.1 of Carapus acus. NCBI lineage: Eukaryota > Metazoa > Chordata > Actinopteri > Ophidiiformes > Carapidae > Carapus > Carapus acus. Next base: position 45,343 of record OMPJ01045964.1, on the reverse strand, counting down.
GGGAGCAAGACAAAACGTCCCCAGAGTCATGGTCCTGATCACAGATGGGAAGTCCTCCGATTCTTTCAGGGATGCAGCAACGAAACTGAGGAATATAGATGTTGAGATCTTTGCCGTCGGTGTGAAGGATGCAGTGAGGTCAGAATTGGAGGCCATTGCCAACGAACCATCAGAGACTCATGTATATGAGGTAGAGGACTTTGATGCCTTCCAGAGGATCTCTAAGGAGCTGACCCAGTCCATCTGCCTGAGGATTGAACAGGAGTTACTGAACATCAAGAAGAGAAGTAAGTGGTGTTTTTAAATGTAATGTTAAAACTGGTAGGCACTGGACACACTGAAGTGCAATTTCAAACTAGTTTTGAGATAAACACAGTCTGATAACAAGTATGACACAAAGTCATGTGTGCGTCCAGTTACCCTAAAAAGAGACTTCAGTGGGTATCGTAACACGTTACTCATATCATTTTTGTGGTCTTCATGCTGCCAGGTGCTTTACTGATTCATTGATCTGGCAATCGAAGAAATTAAAGTATAGTCTCATGATGCCCTACAATAAACAACTGTTGATGTGTGTTTGCAAAACGACCAGGCAGCATCCTTTCTTGCTAGAGTAACCCTACATGATGATATTGAAAATAACGAAATAGCAAGTACAACCAATGAAACCCAGATTTATAGTGTCACATGTGCATATCTTCCGCAGATACCTAGCAATTTCATATTTTGTGTCATTCGAAGGTTTGCGCTCTCCAGATCAGTGAACCGCCAATGTCATTGCCATTGTCTTCTAAACAAGTGCTTCTTTGTTTTCAGGCCTGCTCCCACCCACCAACTTGCAGTTCTCTGAAATTACCTCCAGAAGCTTCCGTACCTCCTGGTCTGCCGCCACCTCTGGTGTCCTGTCTTACCTGGTGCGCTTCCGCAGATTAGAGGATGTCACCGGAGACTACATTTCAATGGCTGTGGATGGCGATACCACCACTGTTGTTCTGCCCCACCTCACCCCTATCACCGCCTACGAAGTCAACGTCTTTGCCCAGTATGAAAAAGGAGACAGTTTTCCATTGACTGGTGATGAGACTACGCTTGAAGGTAAAGGGAGACAGTTTGAACCTGAACAAAACATTCGAGCAGTATTCATGGCAAGGCTATTTGGCACGCAGTAATGTCGTATCTCTTTCTCAGAGCAAGGGCCTGTACGAAACCTGAGAGTCAGTGAAGAGACAACCGACAGTTTCAGAGTGTCGTGGAAAGCTGCACAAGGTGCAGTGATTCGGTATCGCCTGTCCTACATCCCATTGAGTGGGGTTGCAGAAGAACTGCAGGCTGAAACACTTGGACCTGAGACAACTATAGTTCTCCAGCAGCTCTATCCTATGACGACCTACAGAGTGTCTGTGGCTGCTGTATATACCACAGGCATTGGGGATGCAATGGAAGTGGAGGGAACCACTAAAGAAGGTGAATATGTAAAGCACGTGGCAGAGATGGTCAGATGACTTCATACACTTAATGCCCGACTGTAAGCTACATGAGTGCCCCACAGGCTGATTACTTTCTCTTTTTTTCAGTTCGAGGCTCCCCTCGGGATCTTCGTGTTTACAACGAAACCACAACAACAATGAAACTGACATGGCAAGCCGCCCCAGGAAATGTCCTTCAGTACAAGATTGCCTTCAAACCTGCTGCAGGTGGCGACAGAAAGGAGATAACTGTAAAAGGGGACACCACACAAGCCATGCTTAAAAACCTCCGACCGGACACTGAATATGAGCTCTTTGTCAGTGCTCGTTACTCCTCTGGTGTTGGCGATCCTCTTTTGGGAACGGGAACCACCTTAGAAGGTAAGGGAGAGATATGAATTCAATTACCAATCATCACTGTTGCGCACTCAAGGTATTGGTATAGTAGTTTCGTATCTAAGGCCGAAGTGAGTAAAAATTGGGAGCATTCTTTTTCACTTATGCCTTGGTTCTGCTGAGTAGATATTTTGATGGCAAAAAAAAAACACTTAAGATAGATAGGGCATGCTAGAGAACCTCAGATCTGTATGTCCTGAGTTTTACATGTGTTCCTGAAATGGGTGGAACTCCTTTACATCCCTTTTTATTCAGCGGCATTGTCTAAAGCACCTGGCATTCTCCACAGTTGACAGCAACACAGAAATGGAAGATAACTTTTGCTTCGCATGGTTGCTTGTGGTTGATAGAATGTAATTCATGTGGCACGGAGTGCATGTCAAGCTGACTTTATGGTCCATGGAGCTGGACATGAGTAGGGGGTTCCATTTAGAACCTCGAAAACTTGTGGCTTGAACAGCCTTGCAGGGGCTAAATTGGGAACTGGAGTACCTCCACCTAAACCTCCATGTAGTCTTTTGTAAAACATTGGGGATGGTATTTTTGGAGGTGTATTACATTTGTTATTTGTAGAAAATGTGGTCTGTGGGTTTGCTTTGTGGTGGCTATTGTGCTGACAAGCGAATTCAAAGGTTTCCGTTTGTTTGTCTCCCGTTAACTTTGGATGAGATGAAAGCTGTGTCTCAAGGCAGCAGCCAAAATATCATAAATGGTAATGACACATTTCAACTTGGAACAGATGAAGCACTGCAGAGTTCCGCTCTCTCATCTGCTCACATGCAAGTTGCTGACCCATACCCTTGAAATGCCCCTGTGGGCATCCAGAGTACATTTGTGTGTTAGCCTTGCATCTCACGCAATGCTAGCAGATGGAGGTACCTGATACTGTTCTTACAGGCACTCCTGTAGGGCCGAACATCAGCTGCTTCTTGGCGTATGATTTCATACAAACTGATTGTTGTTTGTCAGTGATTCATGCCTTTCGAATGAGGGAATGCTGAGGACAGCTGTAAAGAATGGGACAAAATACAAGGTGTTGTCTCAAAGAGGACTGCTCTCACTGTGACTTTGCTTTAGAGGACTGATACACACAGCCTGTGTTACAGTTGTGCGCAGTTCATGCATGTCTGGTTCGGTTGTGCAAACATGGTAAGGAAATGAGTAAGGATGGATTGTAACCTTTGTCTCAAAGTTTAAAAATTAAAAAGATGCAACAGTTCTTAAATATGGTTCTTTGTTTGGCTCAACTTTGCGTGTGCCAAGGCAAAAACAGTGCAGTGTCTGTCTGTGACGATGTGTTTGACTGAGTTTACTTCAACCTGAAATGAACTTCCGTTCAGAAACGCCCACCAACACCTCAGAACTATTCTATTCACCACAACACAAAGACGGGACTTCATATTTCAAATTGTTGCCGTACTGCTGCACCGGTAGGAACAAAGTCCACAGAGTGACGCGGATTGGAGACCACAGGGACCCCTGTGCTTAGATGTCAAAGAGGACGTTCAGTCTAAGTGATTCCATTCGTTGGAATGATTTTTCCATTTGAAATGTACAACTGGAAGAATGCACATTTGTTCATTAGCTGTGTGAAAGAATTCAGTGACTGAACATTTTGTTGTATTTCAGTTTTTTGTTTCTCCGTCCCCCTGGTGACCAATAAACTTGTTTGTGGGTGCATAGGTAGTTTCCACACGTCAAATCTGTGCAGTCATCAGTTCAACTCCCCCACAGGAAAAAGCTCCACGACAAAGCATTTTGTTTTGAGACCTCTTTTAAGCAGTCATGACATCAGCATGCTGCAACACAGATTTCATTGTGTTTAGTGCCACTCACAGTGAGCGTTCCCCTCTGTGAAGTTGTCCGTGTAGGCGAGCAGCTGGAGAATGGCTTACACAATGGTGCCCCTTGTGGTTAGAACTGGACGGTAGCCACTTCAGAAGCCCCTGGTAGGGGAGGATTATAACATCTTGTTCAATTGAAATGACAGACAGATATTAACGTAACTCCCTTAAAGAAGGAGGGTGGTAGAAAGTGCTTTGAAGCGCATCTCAAATATTAATGTGACGAGTAAACATGGAGGTGATATTTATTTAAGGAGTGGGAGTTTTGTGGGAAATGTGGAAGATTTTTCCTGACAGGAAGTATAAAAGAGCATGTGTTGTCTGTCTGGACCCAAGCCGTACTGTCTATTCAGGTCTTTCAGGGATGGCAGCGTCATGGTAGGTGCTGGTGAGTAAGCATGAAGGACATTCAGAGAGGGTCAATAAGAATATTTCATGGTGGGCTGGCGGTTGCAGAAACCAGTGCAGAACTGGGAAGCTACGTTTTTGGTCCATGACTTTGCACTGTCTACATTTTGTGTGGGGGAGGGAAAATATCCCCTATTGTGAAAAAATTAGCTCTGAAAGCCTCGATTGTTAGACCTTTCAAGTGCAGGTGAAGGTGGTGTATGAGCTACGTCCTCACAACTTCCCTCTTCATGAAATCATTAAAATTGAAACAACTTTAATCATATTTTCAACTGTTCAAATGATATGCGTCATGAGAGCAGTCATCCACTGTAGGGAACTGCAGCATTTGCTGAGGTTTCAGCCTGCAATGATGTCTTTGGAACCTGGGAATTGGGCAGTGCCAGGCTCTGTCACGTTCACTTCCAGGCTGTTCTCAACTGGTCTAAAGGCCTTTTGAGGTGATCGGCATCAAATGGGTCAACTTTGGCGTACAGACAGTTAGGTCTTTATGGTGGCTCTGATTCATGTCTGAGTGACTCAACGAGGTGGAACTCAGTGTTTCCTGGAGTAATTTTAAAAATTTGCCCAAGTTGCAAGACTTAATATATCTTACTTTTTCCTTTGAAAGTAGCCATGAAAAATCAGCGGTCAGTCATAATCACGCCTCAGTGCAGCTTGATGGTATTTTGCCATTTGTTAAACACATTAACTCTGTGGTTGTATCAGCATAATCTTAACTTAATTTAATTCCCAAAATTGCATCAGTGTTTATAAGTATGAATGTTGAATATTTCTATCTGTGTCCATACACTCTTAGCTGGAAAACTGCTTTATTGATAGAGGACCTCAGACGTTTTCAACTCATCATTGATGCAGACCTGACTATCCTTTGGAGAATAATTTTACCTACTGTATCTGCATGACTAATGTATACCATCCACATACGGAATACATTCAATACCCAAGTTTGCTTTATGAAAAGGGGCCCCTGGTCTGCAAATGGCATTATGTTATTGATAGTATCACTCTTGATTTTGGAAATGTCAGTCGGGATCGTTCCGTGCCGTTTGCTAGGTACGACTGTCCAATCTGATTAACTGATCAGGATATTTGAAGGTGTCCCTCTATATTTTCACAATTCGGCAAAATTTGGAACATTTCATTAGTTTGTGGCTGGGCTTTATATTTGACACATCTGGGTTTTAGTCTTGAGGTGCGGATCAGAATTCCTGGCAGCACTTTCCCTCCAGGCTGCTGCTGTGTTTTTTCTCCCTTTTCTTTTTCGATCAGGGCCAGGTCATCTGTGATGGATGAGAGTGCAGAAGGAAACAAGGATAGCGAGATTAATATGTGTTTCACTTGTGGTTAATGCATGAAACTCGCAACTGGCTTTTTCATCAAACTCTATTAGAGGAGGTTTGACAAATGAGGTTTGATAGACCACCCAGCTACGCTGCTCTGCCTCTGAGTTTTGGGAGTTGATGTGCAGTGTCTGAGAGGCTTGAATCGGTCTCTATCCCACAGTTTGTGTGGGTGGTTGCGTGTGGCGGTGCATCGTTTTTGTGAGGTGGTCAAGGTTTATGTGCGTGGTAGCCAGACTGTAGTGTTCACAGTCCATCAGAACATGGCATCCGTCTGAGCCAAGGATCGAGTGGTTGCTCAAAAACCACCACTGAAATGCGATTCTTGTGACTTCCCCATTTCATGATCGTCTTTCAGGAAGAATGGGAAAGGGAGCTGGGAGCAGGGGGGCGAGAGGAACATCTGCATTTCTTGCAATGCACTTTTGAGGCTCACATTTCCTTTACTCCCATGGAAAATGAAAGTGCTGCTGTGAGAGGCACTGCAGAGATGTGATTTGTGATGAGTTTTGCAGACATTTTCCGAGAGTCTTTGATTATGAAGGAGTAAATCAGGTTGTTCAAACAGACCCTCAGGGGTAAAAGCGGAGACAGATGAGTGATGGCTGGTGTTTTATCTGTGAGGCCCTTCAATTAGAAGGGCCTCAGAATGGTCTGTGGAAGTGGATGTCTCACCTACTTCCACAGACGTCCACATATCTGCATTACAAATCAGTATGACCTAAGCATCTCGGGGCTCTGGCTCCAGTCTGTACATTGCTGTGGCAACAGTAACATTGCCGTCTTGAATAAAATATTATGTATTGCAGCAAGTTGTTAAAACCACAATTCTTTCAAAAAACTGAGAGGACCCTGACCCCATTTCATGAAGGTATTTTTCTTCCTCTGCACAGAACTTGGCTCACCCAGAAGGTTGGTTACCAGTGATGTCACTGACACCAGCTTTGTAGCATCTTGGGTTGCGGCTCCTGGTAGAGTTCGAAACTACAGGATCACCTGGAAGTCTCTGTTCAGCGAGGAGGCTGGCGAAACCACAACAGCAGGAGATGTTACAACCACTGTTTTGACTGGTCTCACCCCAGAAACGCGTTACAAAGTCTCTGTCTACGCTGCCTATGGCCATGGAGAGGGACAGCCCTTAAATGGAGAAGAGACCACAGACAGTAAGTCACTCCAGTTTCTTTGAGCTCGGCCTCACTGTGCTTCCCTCTCTGTCTTTCCTTTAGCAAGTTATCACAAAGCACATTTAAAGAAACCACACATTGCATGTTGCACATTACACTCTGTGCCACATGACAATATGACAGCAGCCTATCAGAAGGTAAATAGCGATCTCCTCACAGAATTTGTTCTGGCAATCTGCCAAGTCCAACCTTATCAATGTGAACACACCCAACCCCTGAAGACTTGTATTACTTTCAAATGATAGCCAGACCAAAGACCTTTGTCCTTGAAATATTTTAGACAGTGTTGCTTGTTTGAAAGGTATCTAGGAAACATGTTTAGCTGTTGAAAATACATATAATTTCTATGTAGGTGGTTAGGGTAGGTGGAACTATATTGATCCATTAATCTGTTGATCTAGGAAATTTAAATTGTATGTACGTTGTATGTAATATAGAAGGAATCTTTTGTGAATAGCTTTTACAGCTCCAGATTACGTCATAGCTGTTGGCATTGACCTGAGCCACAACAGAGACGTCTTTAATCACAGTATTACGCACGCCATCAACAATGTGCACATGTGGGTCATGTACACTAGCGACGTAATGTTTTTTGCACTAGCTCCCTGGTTTCATTGGGAGGGACATGCTCATATGGGAGAAGCAGACTTAGTGGAAACCTTCACCAAGTGGGTGAAAAGGTGTCCGACAGTTAGTGCAGGGAAGGTGCTAACAGGAAAATGTGTCCTGTCACTGTTGCCATGTGGTGGTTATGGCGGGAAACACTTGCCTAAATGCAAGACACGATCCAAAGACAACTTTTGATCGTATGGTCATTTTAGTATCCTCTGTCTTCCCTGCCATCCATTAACATCTGCCACTCTTCTCCTCTCCAAACTTGGATGTGCAGCCTTTTCCATTAATAAACTTTTTCCGCCTCAGGAGGAACATTCAGAATTTTCTTCAGCTTGTTGTGAGGCCTTTGACAATTCACACTTGTTCTTCCAGTACCGACACAAAGTGGAAAAAAGACATCCATGTGTTTGGTCCCATTCACAAATCATCTTAACTTGGCTGCTAAATCCACCAAGTAAACACGATCAATCTCGTAAATTTGTGCCTGTTTAATGTACTGCATTTGTCAGAGACAATTCAGTGTTGAAGTCGGTCTGTGTTCATACGCATGTGGAAACTGGGCAGATATTTAGATGAAAGCCTGCGAGGTAGCCAAGCGTGTTACTGTTTAGTTTACCCACCAGTAGGAAAGCCAGACTGCTTTTATTTCCAAAGGTGTATTAGAAAACTTGTCAGCAAAGCACACACTCCAGCTGAACATGGCCCAGGTCTGCATTCCTTCTACAGCCATCAATCTTTTCATCAATGTAACTTTGCTCTTTTCTCTTTTATGCAGTCTCCGCTGCTGACAGAGTGATCGTTGTGTCTGAGGAGACAGAAAGGAGCATGAAGGTGACGTGGAAACCTGCACCTGGCAACGTGGTCAACTACCGCATCAGTTACAAACCACAGGCAGGAGGTCGTCAGCTGGCGGCCAAGGCACCTGGCGGCAATACGACCACTGTACTGAGGCGCCTCACACCCCTCACCACCTACGACATCACTGTTGTGCCTGTGTACCGTACTGGAGAGGGCAAAACACGACAAGGAGAGGGAACAACATGTACGGCAATCAACCACTTAATACACAATCATTTTCGTTTTTACCCGCAAATTAACTGTTAAAGTTGAAGCAATAAGTTGATTCTGTTATTCCTGGATATTTGTGATTCAGCATACAATCTCACAGACTAAATCTCGTCTCTTCAGTGACCCCGTTCAAAGGTCCAAGAAACCTCCAGACCTCTGAGCCTTCCAGAACCAGCTTCCGTGTAACATGGGATCATGCTCCTGGTGATGTGAAGGGCTACAAAGTTACTTTCCATCCCGTTGGGGAAGACATTGACCTCGGGGAACTTCAAGTGGGACCCTACGACAATACTGTAGTGTTAGAGGAACTGAGGTGTGTCTTTCCCCCCAGTGATGTTTACTTGTTATGATTGGAAATGAATTAATTAAAAAGTTGTTTTGTTCTGCAGAGCCGGCACCAAATACTCGGTGAATGTTTTTGGTATGTTCGATGGGGGCGAGAGCATGCCACTGGCAGGGGAGGAGAAGACCACCCTCTCTGATGAACCTGAACCTCCTCCCTTTGAGGCACCAGGTAATGTTTCTTTAAGCAGACCACACATGCCTGTGGTAGTTACGAAACCAAAATTATATACAAGGTTTGACTAAATATCAACGCTGAACATGCATTAAAAGAAATACAACTACTCATCAATTTCACTGAAAAAATGAGCCCTTATGCTGGTTGAATCACTTCGTTACTTTTCCTCTTGGTCAAGTGAAATGGCAAGAGTCTGTATTAACTCATGGGTCGCAGTGAAATAATTTTTTGTATATCATATTCTGGCTTAGAAAGATGCGCTCTAATGTCATAGGCCATAAAGGAGAACTTAACGTAAATGCCTTCCTCCCAAGCTAATTGACTCATGACAGGGCAGATCAAATGGCATTCCCATCTGTCTTCCTTCTCTTACTTTTTTGTTGAAATGGGAATGGGGCTCTAACTCTATAGGTCTGGATCAAGTACAGCCAGTGGAGAACTTACCCTTGGACACATAATTCATTTCAGCACAAAAAAAACATGTTTTAGTACCTCATGAGTCACTGAGCGTAGGGAAAGTGGGCTTGGTGAAGGGAAGTGGAGAGGTCAAATTAACCACTTTACTGCAAGCTGAATGGACACTAATGAGGAGCAAATGGAGACTTGGACAATGCAGGAGTCCAAAAAATATGATTTAATAGTTTGCAGAGTCCTGCAGTCAAATGTAGGATTTTATACAAGGGTCAGAGGACCCAGGGTTGGATGAAATGTGGGGAAACTTGAGGACTCTAACCAATATGAAGTATTTTTGTGTTAACACCCTGTCTCTACTCACTTAACTCAGTTTTTCAGTCACAATGGTCAGTCTTAGCATCCGCCTCATGTTGCATGTGTGATGATGTTTGGGATCAGGGTTTGTTATGGCTTTACAATGACCAAACAAGCTGTTAAATGAAATATTATTTGACCTGTTTTCAGTTGCAGACAGTGGCACTTAGAACAACATCTACCTGTCCTTGTTACACATCCACGAGCTTCTTTTAGGTGACAAGACTTGGACTCAGTCAGTACGTTGTCCTTCTACACGGAGGGCATGAAATCTCTCACAGAGGAAGCCCTCGATATTAAGTGGGCAACAAAGCATGCATTCCTGACGTGGAGGAGTGGATTCAAACTTGCATTTCAAAACAGAAGACAAAGATTGCAAACAAATGGAGAACCAATGTCTCAGAAAAAGAAGGACAAATCCCGTTTTGTGAAAGAAGATGTTCATGTTGCATTTTGTATTGTGTTTTGCAATGAGAGATTATCTGTTTCGTTTGGATCTGTGTCAACCTTTCCCTCACCAAATTTCCTCAACTCTTCCTCCTCACCCTCACTTCTCTTAACGCACCCTCCATATCACTGATGCAAGCAAATACACCATCATTCATGCACGATTTTTGAGTATATGAAACTACTTGCTCACTAAGTAACATATTATTTCTGCTGGACAGAGGTGATGTGTAAGACCAAAGCCCAGGCTGACATTGTCCTACTTGTGGATGGTTCCTGGAGTATTGGGCGTCTCAACTTCAAGACCATTCGTGCCTTCATCGCTCGCATGGTGGGAGTCTTCGACATCGGTCCTGACAGGGTTCAGATTGGTGAGTCCAGCAAAATTATGCAAAACAATTTGTAAGACATGAGATAAAATTTCTAACAAAGAGGGTTTACATTCTAGGTCTGGCTCAGTACAGCGGTGACCCAAAAACGGAATGGCACCTCAACACCCATAGAACACGGGAGTCTCTCCTGGATGCTGTGGCAAATCTGCCCTACAAGGGAGGAAACACACTGACTGGTTTGTTGATTTTATGGGACACAGAACAGAAAGCTGTGATGACAAAATACACAACAGCAGGATGTTTTCCTGCTTTTTCCAAATTAGAGCAGTTTTGAATGGTCAATCAAGTGAAATGCAATCAGGCTAATGTTCACATCTTCATCATAGGCCTGGCTCTGAACTACATCCTCCAGAACAACTTTAAAGAGAATGTTGGAATGAGACCCAACGCTCGAAAGATTGGTGTGCTGATCACTGATGGAAAATCACAGGATGATGTCATTGTCAACTCCCTGAACTTGCGAGAAGATGGTGTTGAACTCTACGCCATTGGTAAGACAAAACCCCCCTCCTAATTTCTTAGTTTGCTCTGGAAATACTTATCATTGATACATCCATTACCTTACTAGCTCAAAACCGATATTTCTTAAATAACCAAGCAGCTTAATCTCATCACTTTGCACTTCAGGTGTGAAGAATGCTGACGAGAATGAGCTGAGGTCCATCGCCTCCGATCCTGATGACATCCACATGTACAATGTGGCTGACTTCTCCTTCCTGTTGGACATCGTGGACAGGCTGACAGACAACCTTTGCAATAGTGTGAAGGGAGGAGGTATGTATTAACTTCTGAGGAGGAAACCGTGAGTTCTGTCTGCAGAATTAACCTTGAGAGATTTGTATATCTCATGCAGACATGAACTGATATTTTGGCTTGCGTTGCAAGAATTACAGACTCCTTTTTCTCAATTTTTCATTCATTCATTCATTCATTCGAAGGGAGTCAGCAGCTGCATTCTTAGATGGTTGATAAGCTGTGTCAATAAAGCATTTAACATCCCTGATACACAAACCTCCTCATGTCTGATCCACCATGCAGGCAATGCAGTGTATTTAGTTGGTAGTAGCGCCAAGTGCTCCTTCCTTCTTAAGTAGACTGTATAAATCACTGAGGCGGGAAATTGGCTGTTTTTCAATCTAATTTAAGAGCTCAGATCCGAGCCTTTTTATGATTCGGGATGTTTTTCTCTGAATACTGGCACCGTCTGTGTTTCCACTTCTTAGGTGTTGTTAAGTTGTATATTTTTGTCCAATGCCAAAGAAACAATGTGTGAAACTTGTAGTTGAAGAATCGCATTAGCAGTAGAATTTTGCATTAGCAACTTCTATGCAAGTAATACCTAACAGAGAAATACATTTGCACTATGTCTTGGTGAAGAAGTATGCTTACCTTGTTGTTTGTCCATCCACTAAAAGAAGGACCACCAGAGGCTCCAACCAATTTGGTTACATCAGAAGTAACCCACCATTCATTCCGTGCTACCTGGACCCCTCCTGACGAACCTGTGGAAAAGTACCGTGTGGAATACATGACTGTGGCTGGACAGCTATTGCAGGTATCAGAGTGTTCATACTTGTATGCGTTAGTATTGGGATTGTGTCTCTCCTACAAAAACAGCCACTTGTACCATTCAGTCAGGGACATAGTTGCTGTAAATTGAGTTCATTCCACTGTTTGGATTTCATGTGAAGTTGACCCAAAGATCTTTTCTGTGATTGTGATCGAGAGAAACTTGAGCTCTCCTCATTTACAGCCCTTTGTTTGTATTGGCGTCTAACTATGTGCGTGTACAGTTACATTAAGATCTGATTTAGGACAAGGAAACCAAAACATTTACTGTTGATTATTAGAGAACAAATAAGGACTTCCAAACTGATTGGCTGGCAAGGTGTTGGCTCTACAATGTGTGGAGTAATTACAACGCTGGTGCCTGAATGGTAACGGTGTGTTTGTTTTTGTCTGCTCCGCCTTGTTTTACTGGTTGGTGAGTAGCATGGAAGAGGTATTTATCCCCATGTGAGGATCTGAAGCTCACACTCAGTTAACAAATCGTTTGCCAACTTGGTTTTCATGTCTGCAATAGGACAAAGGAAATGCCAAAGTTATTTAAGAAGGACTGATGTACACATAATACAGATATGAGCACTTTGGTAGTCACACTCTCACTACATGAACATGAGAAATCAGGAGTTAAATGAGTTCATGTCGTAGCAGTGAGTCCACCCCAGCAATTCAGCTGTTTTCTTCTTTGCTTTTCCTATTATAGCTGTTGGTGGACGGTAGTGAGAACACGATTGTGCTCGAAGGTCTTACTCCTCTCACCCAGTATTTTGTCAATGTGTACTCACTGGTTGGAGAGGACAGCAGTGAGCCTCTGAAAGGAACCGAGACCACATGTATGTATTTTCACTTCAGTTTTCTGCAATTTTGCACGTGAAGTTATCTCAACACTACACTATCTCAAACCAACTTTGTGTTTGATTGCGCAATTTTTTCCTTGGCTCACATGGCCTTTGGCAAACTCTTGCAGGCAGCTTTGAATTCTGACCCCTATTAATCAGCTCTTCAAAGGTAGTGCATGTAAAAACAGATTTTCTGGAAAGATGTTGTCGTGGAATTTCGCCTGGATAACTATCCAAAGGAAAGAAGTCATATGATAACCCTCACACTGCAAATGTCTCTTTCTCTGCTTGGTGTGAAATAGAGCTGGTTGTTTCACAGCTGCCCCTTTTAACTGCACAAGCCCGTGTTTGTTTTTGACATGCGGACCATTAAGAAACGATTACAAAGACATTTAATACCTTTGAGTGTCAATTTGTATACATCTAAATGGATATGAGAACGCTCACAGCCTCTGTTTCTGATGTTTGCAGTGCCTCTTAGCACTGTGACTTGGATGGACATCTACGATGAGCAGACCACCACCATGCGGGTGAGATGGGAGGAAGCCAGAGGGGCCACAGGGTACATGCTGCTGTACAGCGCCCTCAATGCCACCCAGGACACTGCTGAGCAGGAGGTAAGATTCTGGCATGCAACAAAGTAATTCAGCACAAGCATAGCTCAAATCAAATAATTCAATCTTCCAGCCTTACAATCTCACCCAAACTCTCCCTCACCCATGCATTGTTTTGTGGTGTTATTTTGCACAGGTCATGGTGGGAGCAGAGACCAAAGATGTCCAGCTCGTGAGATTGCACCCCAACACAGCATATTCGTTGTCCCTCTTCGCCTTGCATGGAGAAACTGCCAGCGAACCGCTGACCAAGCAAGGAAACACTTGTATGTACAGTAATCCCCCAAACACAGTTGTGTATAATTAATGCAGCATTTGCGTTACAATCAGTATGGTGGTCTGATGGTGATTTTCTCTCCCCATATTAGTGCCTCTTCCACCAGCGGGCGAGCTGAGAGTTCGTGACATCACCCACAGCACCATGAGACTTCACTGGGATGCTGCTCCTGGTGCTGTTCGTAAATACCTCATCACCTACAAGCCCGAGGAAGGAGAGGCCAAAGAGGTGAGCTTGTTTTTTTAAGATATATGTTATATGTGTAAATATGCCTTTTTAGTTTATGCAAGAAATCCTCGGCTTGCTGACTGGTGTCTGTTGGAGTCATTGGCTTTACTGATGAATTGCTGTCGATACCTTTGAGTGAGTCTTGCATAGATTGGTTTCTAACTTCTAATTGAGACACCATCTGGCTGGGGATACCCAGAGGAGTCTTTCCGGAGTTTTAACGACAGCATTATATAACTATTGCTACATGAATTGGGAAGTGCAGGTATTGGTCATAGTGAGTGGATTCCTGATTGACATGAGTACATCTGTTTTGTTGTGACTGTGAATCTGGCCGGTTTTATGGTTGCACATCCCGTGTTGGGAGTTCTTGGACCACAAATGCAAACTCTGAAGTTGGTAGTCTGCTTCTTCCTTTGGAATAAATCAAGAGGAGGTGAACCCCGCTACTCCTATGTCAGAGGACTAGATGAATAACGCACATGGGGCAGTGACAGATGGGCTGAACTTGAATGTTAAAAATGTGGTGCGCAGGCAGGCACAGCCTCTGCTCTGAAAAGTGGCGGAAGATATCCTCACTGGAATAATAGAATCGGTACTGACTTTTGGGATAGTGGAATAAGGTCCAATAAAATCACACGATGTTGCACAACTGTAATTGTGATGGCAGGACTGAAATTATAAAGAGAGACTTTGGAGATCCCCAAAGTTGACATTCTTAGTTTATTTCGTTTTGTTCATTGTTCAAAGCAAACAAATGTCAGTGGAATTTACCAAAATAATGCTAATTGAGCATTTCCGATAAATTTTCCACATGTGTAAAAGAGAAGAAGGAGAAAAAAACCTCTCTAGACATTGTTTGTTGCGCATCTGATTTGTTCCATTTTCATCTGGATGTAATCGCAATACTTCAGTACCTTCTGGTCAACTTTCCGACCACTCTTATTAGATCCACATCAGCTCTGACTCCCTTAATCTTGGCATGGTGCAGTGGGAATGGAAAAAAACTTCAGCAAGGCTTTGTAAGATTTGGCATTTGTAGACATAGACATTTGATTTTCTGTTTACTTTTGATATTGTGCACATTCACCCCCATAAATGAAATGAATGCAGTAACCCTCAGTGAGATCTCTTCTGGGTCATTTTGTTTGGTATGCTGACAGCTGGAAGTCGGTGGAAGTGTGATCACCAGGGAACTGGACAACCTGATGTCACAGACCGAGTACGCTTTGGCAGTGACCCCTATTTACGATGAGGGACCGGGACAGACTATGTTAGGAGAAGCAGTCACAGGTAAAAAGAAAAAAGCTCAATTTTCAGTTACTGCTGATCCAAAGGGGTTTAGGACATTTCAGATTTCATCTTAAAGAGTCATACCCTCAATTTTTCAGATGTGGTCCCTGCCCCCAAGAACCTCCGATTCTCCGACACTACTCAGACGAGCTTTAAAGCACACTGGGAGCATGGAGCCCCCGACGTGGCCCTTTACCGCATCGGCTGGACGAAGAAAGGGGACCAGAACTTCCAATATGTAAGGGGAAACTATCTGTCAAACACATTTAAGGTTTGAATAAATCATGCTGATCCTTCTTGATGACTCGCACAGAAATTGGTTTGGGGATGCTTTGGCGAATGATAGATAGATACAAGCCAAGCCCCGATTTCAACCTACAACAAATCCTTCTTTGTTTAAGCTGGCACCTTCCTTCATTTGGTGATTATTTTCTCCTCATCAGGCTATCTTGAACAATGATGAGACAACACACCTTTTGGAGAACTTGGAACCAGACACGCCCTATGATGTCTCTGTTACGGCAATCTACCCCGATGAGTCAGAGAGCGAGGATCTCCTCGGCACAGAGAGAACATGTAAGTTGTGTGGGAAACCCGTAATGAAGGCAACAACGATGTGAACTTGTGAACTACTTGTGTCATATTGCCCATGTTAACATAATTTGCACAGTAGTTTTTTTGCACAGGTTGTTGGGGCAAGGCTATTCCCATTTGCATCTGTGTATTCTCAATTCTGCAAATATTTGTACAATTACATGGTCAGTGAAGGACTTGTCCATTCTTCCTCTCTATCTCTGCCTCCATAGTGTCCAGGCAGGCAATTGTTCCGCGTAAGTATATTTGAGGAACAACAAGCGGATGCTTTTTCTGAAAGCATGGTTTGTGATTTCAAGTCATCCTCACTTTTTCCATCGGATTGCAATCATTTCATCATCAAGCAAGACGCTTTACCTGTTCACTGCTCCAAGGGTGCAGTGCTGCACCCCATGGTCATTTTTTTCCATGTGTGTCCCTGTTGTCTCATCTGTTTGTCTTGTTTCCATGCCAGCCATAATAGTGCTGTTGCCAAATTGGTTCTTAGACAAATTTGGAATAGGATGTGTGATATTTTCACCAATGCATGACTCCAGCTTTCATTCATCAGTCTCTGGTACTTTGTCATCCCACCCTTCATTTCCATCATGACTGAAATCCAGTGTCCTCCTCCTACTCATGCATCCATCCAACCATCACTTCCATCCATTCATCATCCCTCAATCAATCCATTGTGATTCAGGAGGAACCATCGCTGCTCCAGAAAAGAACAAAGCCCTGAAGAGGGTTGTCTTTTCTTCTTTAAAGCGACACTCCTTGATACATTCTAAATGATAATGTTAACTTTACTCTTTTAAACTGAAAATTTCTTTTCAATCAACAACTGAGATAATTCAGTTTCTCCCACTAATTAGTTGTTAATTGTGTAGTTACTATTTAGGATAGCTCTGAGCACATTTGAGCCAGATATCAAGGATTGTATCTTTTAAAGATGTTTCATTCAAAATTTTGCTGTTTTTACAAACTGTAGCACTTAGACATGGCTGTAATCAAGAGATGTGTGTGTTTCCAGTACCCAGTGGACCTCCCACCAACCTCATTGTATTTAATGAGACCACCACCAGTCTGAATGCCAGGTGGGAGCCAGCACCAGGCCGAGTCCAGAACTACAGGATCACCTATGTGCCAACTTCAGGAGGCAGAAGTCAAACTGTAAGACATTCCACTCAGCCAGAACACATATGAACCACGCAAGCAGGCACAGATTTATGACTACGAATTTACTCAATTACAGTAACTTTTCATAATGTGATTTGTTTCATTGATATTCTTACTCTCCCACTTCACTGCTTTCTCTGGCTGTTCTTCCATTGAGATTTAAGGTAAAAGTGTGTTGATTCCTGGCTCAGAATTCCTTCCTCCATGGAAGATTTGCCCAAATCTGTCACTGGCTCTGCATTATTTTGGTTTGTTTAAAGGGAAATCCCTTCAATCCTTTTTGGAAAGGATGGCAGTAACATGGACAAAACCCGCCACAGATTTGCTCAATACTGACATGAAGGATCTCCTTCTGGCCACATATCAGGTTATCTTTAATGTGCAAGAATCACTTTAGATGTTTTCAATTTCCACTGAGACGTCCTAAATACTTCCACACTCTAGATTTATTCCGAGGCACAGAATGAATAACAGTGCTCCCTAGACACACACAAGGGTCCCCATGCTGATAAGATGTGAAAGCCAGATTGAACTACCCAACGCTGAAAATGTTCCCTTGCCCCCACCTTTTGGGAGACAAATTCTTCACCCACACAATGTAAATGCAAATGCATGAATAAAATCTCAAAAATCCTCTTAAACGGCTCACATGAACTCAAAGAGCGCGATTTGGCAGCCCTGACCTGGCAGAGAGATGGGTGGCTTCCAGACGAAATATTTACACAGAGGCACACATGGAAACACTCACAAAAGAATCTGTGAGAAGGACAAACACAAACAAACAAGATTTCAAATGGTATTTCATTAAAATATTACTCCAAATCCAAGATGATTTGCTCTTCTTAACATATGCTGTCTTACTGCCATGGTGCTGTAAAATTTATGCGTTACCTGGATGGTTGTTTTAACAATCTCCTTAAAATACTGATATACTTAATGCATCTTGATATACTTATCAAAGAGAATACAGTGCTCAGTTTTTGTGCAACATTTGAAACACAAGGCAGCGTGCAGGTCAGAGCATCTTTCCATTCATGTAAAGTGATGAACTCAAGTTTCACCGATCGCCACATTGCTCAATGAAACCTGGAATCCTTCTCCCTACTCGACTCATAAGTATTTGTTTGCTATAGGGAAACGTATCAAGACCAGGCAGCATTGTAGTTCATAAGGTAGTGGTTTTGTTTTCAGAAATGTCGGTCGTGCTTCATTCTGATCTCACAAGAAGGCCATTCCAGGGTGAAATGATAAAGACCTAATCCTTGATCTTCTTTGAGGTTTGCCAAGACAAGCTTGCACATTCCCACAAAATGTGTCTGCAATCACAGAAATAATTGGCAGATTAAAAGCGACACATAGCAGCACAGATGCATATGCCAACTCGCCCAAATTGACTTGATTCTACATCACACGATGATACTTACCGATTGTGTCCACAGAATTATTACTCCACATATTCCATTGTCTTTCCAGCCAGCGGCAATATAATAAATTCACCAGAGGTCTTGCCTGTTACAACAAGACAATGGTCTGTTTTGGCTCTGATAGTATAGGTTTGCCTTGGCTCATGTGCTTGCGGAATGATCCCCTCAGAGCAAAAACCGACAGTTTTGTAATTTTCAAGCATTTCCGAGCAATTCTTTCCATGGGGTTTGTCAAAATACAGACCAATATCTATGCCTCTGTACCAATGAGAGGTGAGGTGGAGTAAATGTTTGGCGTTTGTGTGTTTGTCTAGCCACATGAAAAATCAGCAGGATCATTGCTCTTTACTATCACAGACAGATCTATTCCTTCTCAAGAGCTGACATTAGATCTGCAAATTGTAGGTTTTAAAAGCTGTAGCAAAACTGACATACTGTATTTTATGGAGTCTCTTTATTCCTAATGCCTCCTCTCATCACAACATTAGAAAATGGTTTACATGTCCGGCCTACACTAATAATTTGCTGAACACAAAATCCGAAAAAATGAATGACATAAAACTGACATGAGACATGGTGTATTCTTTTCCAACCAGACCCAGGTCGGAGGGAAGAAAACCACAGTTCTCCTCCCCAAACTGACCCCGGACACTGAATATGCCATCACCATAGTGGCAGTCTACCCCAGAGGAAACAGTGCTGAGCTGAATGGACTTGGCAGGACCAGTAAGTTCTGTGCGAGTATGCGATGACTGACTTGTTCAGATGTCAAGATGTGCTTTGGTACCTTACTGGTACCAAATTGGTGCCGAATAATGATCATTTGTTGATAAGAAACTCTGTGTTAAAAATGTCTCTGAAATTAATTACATTTGAAATCTTATCACTCACACCTTATCTTAGGGCCGCTGGGTGGTGTTAGGCGCCTGCAGGTTATTGACCCCACTACCAGCACTCTGAATGTCCTGTGGGAGCCTGCTGATGGCAACGTTCGCCAGTACAGGATTATCTACCTCCCTGCAATCGGAGGAGATGAAGAGACGGTAGGCAAACAAACGTGCTAATTTGACCTACTGCTGTTCTGATGTTGTAAGCTTTTCTACCATCAAATCACTCCTAATGCGTCTGCCCAAATATAACTCCACATATGTCCACCTGAATTTCTGCACAGGTTCAAGTATCTGGCAGCACTTTCAGTACCGTCCTGAAGAACCTGCTATCCGACACTGTGTACTCTGTCACCGTGGTGCCCGTGTATCCGTCTGGAGAGGGACAACGCATTACTGAGAATGGCAAAACCTGTAAGTACAGACCAGGTGCTGGTGATAGATGTAGTGGTCGCAGTGGTGATCAGTTTGTGTAGATCCACTGGTGACACACAATTTCCATACACATCAGGTCTCTCTGAATTAAGTATCCTGAAACAGAACACTTTGCACATTTCAATTCCACTGATGGATTTGTCTGGAGTGAATTGAGGGGCCTCTGTTTCTGGCTCAAACCTAGTGAGTGTGGCTCATGATAGGTTTCATGAAACATGTAATATCATGACGGACAGTATTTTTCCTGGAAATTGATATGTAATGCTTTTCATTTAAAGTTTACATGTAAAATACAAAGAATATGTAAGAAAATCATCATAACAGAGTTTAATCAGCTGCGTTTTGCCGTGCTATTGGACCAAGGTTTGCCAGTGTTTCCCACACATGTTAAACCACAGACCCTGGTCGGGAGCGTGTCGGCTTTTTGTGGGCTGATTGCGTAGGAAGGAATTCCTCTGTATTGGCAGCTCTATAATGGTGTCTCCTCTCTCCTTACCGTAACGTCTTCCATTTTTAGGCAGGAATAGCGGGCAGTGGTCAGGGTAATG